>DF245319.1:0-18762 GCA_000507305.1 Breviolum minutum Mf 1.05b.01 | reverse complement strand
AAACAGCTGGCTGAATTGAATAAAAATCAAAACCAAAGTAAACAATTTCAGATGGAGAGATGGATCTTTGCATGTCTTTGCACATTTGCTTTGTGAGTCACTGAGGGGCGAGCACAGCATCCAATGAAACACACCTTGGCATGGTGGGCACCAGTAGTCTACCACCATCATCTCAAAAACCCAAATCATTTGGTTGCAGCACTTAGAAATGAGTGTCAGACCACATCACTGGATGAGGAGCCAAAAGGAAACACTAACACTTGAAGTGTGCTGATGATGAGCAAGAAACGCTATCTGTGGCAGGTTTCTTGATCTGTCAGTTTGGCTTAAACCAGAAGTTGGTGTCTTGAAACCGCATTGACGCATCTTAGCACTGGCAACTTCATTATTTTCATTCCCTTTGTTGGATGAAATGATGCTCAAGCGTCAAGTGAAGCAAATGAGACCAAAAGTGTTCTCGCAACACTGACTGACTATATAATTTAATTTAAAAGGCAAATGAAACTCCAAGGATGAACAGTTGTGAAGAACAACTTTCCCTTCCAAGGAGAAGAAGAGTTGCAAACACGACTCACATGACAATGCCACTCACAATTCACGTGAAGATCTCACATGAGAAGAAGAGTGGCATCACATGTTGTCTGGCTTAGCTAGCTGACTCAAGTGACAAATCCTCACTGCCATTCAACCGCCGCAGCTTCTGAGGTCTGTCACATGAAGGGTCCACACATGAAGGATGTTCAGTCTTCTCCCTGACAATCACTCGAGCACCATCCTCCTTGGACCATACACCACTAAGCCTATCTTCGCACTCTTTCCTACAACTCTCAGAATAATCCTCCATTTCTCGGCCAGCTCTTACCCAGACCTGATGAAGATTCACAGGAACAAAGTCTATCATACCAAATTGATTGGCCCACACTCACACTTCACATGATACAAGTGAGACAATCTTGATGGCCAAGCCCCCAACGTTATCACGTGAGAGTTTGCCATAAGCAATCTTCAACTGTGAACGCAGAAACAAGACCTGGGGGGAATGGCCACATTTGGCAAGCTCATTCTCACCTCAGGAAAATCAAGGAGGCCAAGGTCTACTGAAGAATTAATTTTCATATCCACATGAAGCAACCTGTTTGCTGAGATGAAAACGCTTTTTCAAATGAAGAATCCTCATGAATGGCAATGGGGGCAAAGACACATTGACCCTGAACATGTCATGTGTTGCAAACAAAAAGAAGTAAAGCTTCGGGCTTTGACAATTCATCCAGAATATTCACATGAAATACTTGCCTGACTAGGTCCTTGGCTTGTTCCGGAATTGCTGAACAAGAAAGGGCCACCTTTGCCTTTTGTCAGGCATGTTGACCATTCGAATCACTTGATTCAAATGAATCTTTGGGCCCAAAACTTTGCTGCTGGACAGCGGGAGCCATAAACATGACATGATTTGGGATCAGAAATCACATGAATTCAACATACATTTTTTGCCCGCCCTCACCCCCCCTGCCCCGTGACACATTGTCAGTTTAATGTTGCAGCACCACTGAAAAATAACATGAAACACATTGAAAGTCAAGTGGAACATGAACTGAAATGAGAACTTGTTTCTTGATGCCTAAGCATTAGGATAAATTTAACATTTTTTTCAAAACAAACATTCCAAATTACCTTTGCTTTTATTCAAGAAACACATTTGCTTGTTTGAGATTATAATTTTTCTTTTTTGTTTTTTATTGTTGGTTTCAAAAGTTTTATTTTTTATTAAACAATATCTAATTCAACATGCATTGTTGTTTTATTATTTGCCAAATTTTGCCAATTTTAGCCAATTTCTGCCATTGAAAACAAGGGCCCCCCCAAGACACATCTACCCCCCCCCNAGGAACTGCTTCAACATTGGGCTCTGGCGGCTCTGCCGGCTCTACCCCTTGCGGAGTCGATGCGCCTTTGCCAGAGTCACGGCTGAGGCCATCGGCTGCGACCAATGCTTGCTGAGCTTCCTGCAAGCCACGTCGAAACGAAACAACCGTGTTTTTGGAAGGACAAGGATTTCCCAAGTTAGGAACAAGCCTGTATCATTGTACGTCACATCATCAAAAGCACACCTGAAATACCCAAAAAAAAAAACCTCTAAAAAAATGATGCTACCAGCCTACCTTACCAATTTGGAGTGCACAGGCTGTATCATGAGCGCTTGCCACACAGGCCAACCAAAGGACCATGAGCCCACCACGACTCAACATGTTGCGCATGATGCAGGAAAAGGGCGGGTTGAAAATTCAGGGTTGATCCGCTATCGGACTTGAACCAAACCGGTTGTTGGTGATTCCAGATCGGTTCACAAAACCCGCATCTTCAAGTCATTGAATGCCGAAGACTGAATGTATATGTGTATGTATATATACCCTGGTATGCTGGTGATTTTCAAACCGTCGCAGGTTCCCCAAGTTTCACTAATATCCACCAAACCACCAAACGCAAACAAATGAACCACCAGGAAATGTCTGGTTGGTTGGTGGTTTCAACCCATTTAAAAAGATATTATATAGTCAAATTGGATGATTTCCCAAAAAACATCATCAACCGCCAGGAAAACCATTTTGATGATTCTGGGGTTCTTTAACTTAGCTCCCCCAATATCACAGGGTAGATGTAGAAACAGCACCTACTTTTTGGGTTACACTGTAGTTCAGGCTGCCAGATTGAACGCCGGTGTGACTGGTGTCATTTTGCAGTGGATTGTGGGTGGGTGGTTGTTGGAACGCTACTCAAACTAAACATTGAGGCTGGTAATGTGAGGACTACTGGAACAACCCAAGCTAATTCGTCTGCTCGGATACTGGAACAACTCAAGTCGGTGACTCAGTTATCATCAGCCATCCATGGCATCAACGTGATTCTTGCGACATGAGTTTACGTTCCTGTTGGTTTCCAGCGCGTTGGAACAACAACTTCAAACATCGCAGGGTCAGCACTGCAGCCCTGTCTGGCCCTCATGGAGGAGCCTTGTCAAGGATGGCCGTCTCCACCATACAACAATCATATTAGGGGGCGGTTTGCTAAAATGGTGGGTTTCCCCAACAGCCATCAGTTTTCCTACTAAAAATGATCATGACTTGGGGTGTGAAATGGTGGTACCAGCATTTAAGGAAACACCCATATAATCATCTTTAGGTTTGATCTATCCAGCTTGCAGCCTTTCGTTTTGCAGTATCCTGCATCTATTGTAGACCAAGACACATCCATTGCCTTCGATACTTCGCACAGCGCAAAGCTGCTACAAGGCGCTCGCCTTGGAACGACAAGGAAAATCCTTGTTGAGCCGCATCTACTTGAGATCTACTTCAGCAAAACCCAGGCAACAACTGAAAGGTGGATTCATTGGTCGATAAACATCATGACTCGAAGTCAAATCCCATCAACATTTCTTTTAACTTGGGTTGTTGTATTGGTCATACTTAAAATCCCAGCGTATGTTCCTATTCCTAATTGGGTTTAGTATTCGTCATGTACTTATAGGGTGACTGCTTTTAAGGGAGGGTTGTTAATACATTACCGTTCGGAAAGAATCTGGTAGTCGTTTTGGTGGCGGACCATCTCGTTTTCCACAAGACACTTTTGTGCGTTTCCAGCAACGAAAGATACAGGTGACCTGTACTTTCTGCGCAATGACTAGCACAGTGGTTTTCACGAAGATGCTAAGTTGCTCGGTTTTCACTAGTCAAACTCCACGTAGAATTGATTGACTGAGCCACATTCATGAAATGTGACATTGTTATCGCCGCAAGAGCACGTCAGTCCGCTCTCACAGGGGGTCTCTCTGTTTTGCCGATGGCACGTTGTGCCTGCAATCCACCAATTGTTGCAGACAGGCTTGTGGCCCTGTGCAATCCGCATCTCTGGGCAGACCCTGGTGACATCATTTATGGTCACAGACAGATTGCCAAAAACCGCAAAGTTGAGCTCTGATGGTAGGGTATCCGACCATATGTCTAAACCCTGTATGAAGGAGTGTGCACTCTTCGTTATTATTTGGATGTCAGGGCAGGCCGTCATCAGAAGAAGTGGCACACGATTTCAAAGCATTGAAATGTCTTCTGATTCATGACGGCCTGCCCTGACATCCAAATAATAACCAAGAGTGGACACTCCTTTATACGGCTGTCCCTGAGTGATGGAGTGGCTTGTTTCATCCAATTGCACCGATTGCACAGGCGATTCCGTACAAACGGTACAACAAGACATTGGGTCATATGCGTAAAAGATCGTAAAAGTAGACATAGTTGTCCCGAGTTTTGGGTTTGCCTAGCCCTTTTTGGAGTGCACAGGCTGTATCATCTGCGCTTGCGATGACACATGCCAACCAAAGGACCATGTGAGCCCACCACGACTCAACATGTTGCGTACGTTGCGGTATGGGCGAGTTGAAAACTCCAGGGTTGATCGGCGATCGGACTTGAACCAAACCGGTTGTTGGTGAAACCCGCATCTTCAAGTCATTGAACGCCGAAGACTGAATGTACCCTGGTATGCCGGTGATTTTCAAACCGTCGCAGGTTCCCCAAGTTTCACTTATATCCACAAACACACCGTTAACGCAGACAAGCCACGCAGACAAGCCGTCTGCGATTTCCCAATGTAGAAACGGCACCTACTTTTTGGGTCACACTGTAGTTCAGGCTGCTAGATTGAACGCCGGTCTGACCGGTGTCATTTTGCAGTGGATTTGGGGTGGTTGTTGGAGCGCTACTTAAACTAGACATTGAGGCTGGTAATGCGAGGACTACTGGACAACCCAAGCTAGTTTGTCTGCTCGGATACTGGAAACTCAACCAGCTTAAGGTGCACACCCGGGGCATTCGTTGTGAAACGTCCAGCAAGGCCAACATGATCCAAGTCACAGAAATGGCGCGAGATTTGCCTCACGAAAAAAGTCGACGTCAAAAAACCAAATCAGTACGCTGATCTGTTTCGTTTTTTTTCTAGTTGGTGGTTTCAACCCATTTCAAATATGCTCCTCAAAATGGGAATCTTCCCCAAATAGGGGTGAAAATAAAAAATATTTGAAACCATCTTTTACCATCTTTTATGTGTCACCCGCCGCCAGATTTCGGACGACGCGCTTTGATCTCAAAACTAGGCAAAGCCAGTATAGCCCATGTTAGGCACACCGACTGCCCACTCCTCATTCAACTCCACGTGGTTAAATTTGTCCACGGTGACCCCTTTATGCAACACCCCATTGTTCTGTTCCAAGATAATGCGATCGACAGCATCGAGCCGTTCCTGCGGCCAGTTGAGTTGCACCGTCACCAACCAACAACAGATAGCTCCCGAAGCTGGTCTCGTGATGCGACTACGAAACTGAAACTTGTTGCCAGCCCAATACTTCTTCAAAAGCATCTGAAACCACTTACACCTCTTGATGTAACCAGGATGAAAGCCGGGGATATGAAGCTGATCACCGAAAAACCATCTTGAGTTCCACAACTGAGGCCCCCTTTGTCCCGTGCTAACCTGGAAGTCAATGTACAATTGCAAAAAGGAAACCCATTGTAACCGAGCTGGCCTTGCAAGAAACTGTCGTCCCGTGCCACACCACCACTGATTGACCCAGGAAACCGCCGGATGCCCAAACTTCGTCGAAACACTGGGCGGAATTTTCCACTGCTTATCATCGGAGGCCAAAACTCCTTGTTCCGGTTCCCCACTTTCGTGTTCAACCTTGGGTCGAGGAGCAGCCTTTCCCGGCTTTGCACACTCTTGGTCTGCCCTCTTCCCAGTGGCCACAATCAACTTTGCAATTGTCTCTGTTCTACAACGCTCTGTATGCAAGTCTGCTTCACACCGCTTCCACAGGTCCCAAAAACTGGACCCTCTTGCCATGTTAGCTCGACCTGCTGCCATATCCACCAAACTGTTATGCCAAAAAGCCCAAAATTCAATGTAAGAACCACCAACTGAAGGTGCAATGTGCGAATACACCTGCACCACCACCACATTTGGCACGGCTTCAAGACATTGTCGAATCTGGTCCCATTTATCAAAGTGCGGCATGTTAGGAGAAAGCCGCCACACCCCTTGTTGAAGACGACGAACCCCCAAAACCACACTTTGACAATCACTCCACACCCTGCACGGCTTCGAAATCAAGCTGGCGATGATAAGGGCATGTGACATCGCTTCAAGTTCCCCTCTAAATGCTGTTTGGTGAATGCCTTGCACCCAACCAGCTCCCACAACTGAGTGATCTAAAGGGCTCCCCTCCCAATGAGCAGCGGTTACCGCCCACGATGCAAACCTCAATGTCGGTTCATCTGAAGCATGACACGATCCATCCACAAACAAATCAATTTGGGACCCTCTACATAGGTCCAACCGATACTGATTGGAGTCATACGGTTGGATAGCGTCAAGATAGGAAAGAAAGTCTAGATGCGATTGAGCCTTCACCGCCCAACCGTGGCACGATTGGCACTTGGGAAACCCCCATACATCACTCAGGATGCTGGCTGCTAACGAAGTCCTAATGTCACTAAATTTGGGGCATTCCCATAACCTATGGTAAAACCCATCCTGACACTTACAAAAGGGACACAGCTGTGCATTGGCTCCTGAATGTTTTCTGTGTTGCTTACCCTGGTTGGTATACATTGTCCCATCCAAGGCACACTGCAAGTACACACGGTCTGGTTCAGGAAATTGTTTCAGGATCCTAGCAGTTTCGCCTAAATCCACTTTTTGAAATCCTGAAAAACTCTTGCGATGCGCAACCTCCCCTGCAACCATCCTTGGCCATGCAATCGAAACCCTAATCTTCAAAGCATCAAGGTGGCTATTGAAGAGACTAAATTCCCCAATTTCATCAACAAACCTTCCCATTGGAGACAAGGTCCACCCAAGACGGCTCACCCTTGCTGCAAGAACCGCGATTGGGCCATTTGTTGGCAATCGAACATCACCCGATCCTACTCTGCTTAGGGTGGCTTCAACATATGCTGCATTGGCGAAGTCGCGAAAGTCCTTGATAGTGGACCAAATTGCCCACCCCTCTGGATCAAACGAAAACCCATGTTGTGCTAACCGCAATGCTGGATGAGCCCCTACCCTATTGCCTCTTAAACCAAAGGCTGCTCCTGTACGGAGATTAGCAAAGTGAAGTGGTGCTATGCTAGTAACCCCAATCCCATAAAGTGCTCTGGGCCATGCCAAGACCCTCAATGAGGCAATCTTTGAAGAATAAGGGGCCACTGATCGACGAAGGAGACGCCAGGTACTCTGCAACGACTTGATCCTATCAACAAGTGTCCTATTACCTAACTGCTTGGTGAAATTTGCATGCACCCCCAGACTTTTTGCGTGATGAACAACTTGAAACTGTCCCTGCTGCAACTGGTGGCGAAATGCTGCATTGGTACTCCAAGTAAAGGTCTTTCGGTGGTCTAGGTTCATATCCAGGCAGGACACAAACGAAAGCATTCTGGCTTCGACCGCTTGCTGCTGAATGATGTTACGATGGAGAAACTGCCAATCGTCTACATAAGTGAGCACTCTCAATGTGGGAAACTGAGCGACCATCCAGAAGTCCAGGAGGAGGTCGAGGACTGCCATGGCACACACTGAAAGCCCGCATCCCTCCGGATATCCACAGTCTGACTGGATACCGGGTCCGATTGAATTTCTCACTTTGAATCTCCTAACCTGTTGGTTAGTGAAGGCTGCCCACGAACGAATCAGCCAGTCAGGGCATCCTAGGGAAATCAAGCATTGCCACAACGGAACACGTGGTATTGTGTTGAATGCCTTTTGAAGATCGGCCACCAACCCGATTAAGGTTGGCGCCCCTGCATGGTCTTCTTCTAATTCCATTGCGACTTCGAACCATATTGATTTGCTCTGACACGAAGGAAGGCCACCCCTAAGTCCAGGCGGGGTGACCATAGCAAGTGCTTTAAGGAACTGACGTGCTCTCGCTGACGACCACACCCTATACACTAGTGGATATACAACCACCGGTCTATATTGCTTCACCGACTGGGCTTCCGGTGTCTTCTCAAGTGAGGAGACAATGCCGTTGGTTAACTGCAAAGGCCACTTCGCATGTTGTTCAGCCTGAGCATACACCTGCAGCAAGGAACGAATGGCATGACTCGGCAGCGACATTAAATCTTTACGGGTTACCCCATCAGGGCCTGTTGCGGCTGTGGACTTCTTGGACCTCAACACCTGGACGAAACTGTCCTCAGACCACCCCGGAAAATTCCAGGAGATTGGCTGTAAATGAGCCTTTGCGAACTGACAGATTTGATCCCACTGCGAAACACAGACTTTTGAATGACGATTCCATCTCGGCTCCCATTCCTGCTTGAAGGCCTCGAAGATAGCTGGGATTTCAGCAGTCACTGTAGTCTGACGAAGAATGTCCCCAGCTTGAACTTTGGTGGGTGACAGTTGCACATGTTGCTCGTGTTGGGCTAAGATGCTTACCGGGACACCATTTACAACCCCTTCTTTGCCTAACGAAAAGGGCACCTTAGTGGTCAATTCCACCCATTGGGGTGCACCAGATGTTGCGTGGACTTCTGCTTCCACGGTTTCAATGAGCACATCAACTTTCCGTGGAGGTTCACGGGCACAATCCTTGTATACATAACGAAGGTTACTTGCACGAATGTCTTTGGCCCTCATGTATCTCTGTTTGGATAGCTGCTTCGCAAAATTTTGGACCTCACTTTTGACTGCATTGAAAACAGTTTTGCAGTCGTCATGGCTAGGGATACACATGGTGAGGGTTGGTGGACCCCCATGTTTAGGAAAGCACTCAACGTGCCACCATACACAAAACCCTCCTGGAAACCCAGTGGAATTCCGAATGGCAGACCAAAGTTGGCCAAGTTCACCCCCGGAGCTATTACCTTTACGTTGCTGGGCTACCAAGGCTTGCAACCGACGAACTTGCTTGAACTGCTGGCTATACCTGATGGAGCATCCATTAAAGGAAGGATTCTCTTCTCCCCACCGAGCCTTACGAATTGGTGCATGCTGATATCTACTGACGACAGTATCCAACGTCCTACCACGGCCAAACTGGGTTGCATGCCAGCGACTTCCCACTGGCTTGAAGCTGTGCGCTACTGGCTGTCTGCTCAAGTTGGGCCCAAAACATTGCATAAGCCACTGTAGGATTGGGGTGGACCGGATATTCAACAGCTGACATTTGTTCAGGCCACTCACCTTCCAATGGCATCTTCCAGTGAAATCGCTCCACAACCGGCTTCCATCCCTGAAAAATTCCAAAGACTGCCGAATGATCAGGCCATTGTGCATTATCTACTTCCACACGACGGAGGGCAGGGAATAACTCAGGCGACACAAAAACGAAGTCAATTCTCCTATCCCCCTTCCCCGTAGGTTTGATTGGAACTCCCCACCATTCCCAGGCCAGCGTTTGAAGGTCCCGAAATCCAAGGTCTTCCAGCCGTTTCAACTGGGTGAGTTCATGCAACTCCCAATTAAAGTCCCCCATGATAACTCGGGGTCCCTGTGTTTGGCACGCAATTCGATCTATAGCCCCCTCAAGCAATTGTTCAGTTTGAAACCTAGGTGCCTGGTGGGTTTTGCTGTGGGGAAACCCGTACACCACTGCGACACTTATCCAGAGCTGTTGGATGAAGGTACCTAGCACTTGGACTCTAGATGATTGATACCATCCATCATGGAGTGAATGCGTCAATGCTCTTGTGGGCCACGAAGACAACCCTGCAACGCCGTTAAATGACCCAACCTCCTCCGACCTAGCCCGTAATGGACAAGGAGCACCCGGGATGAAGTATTGCCACTTGGATTGTTGGCAACGAAGGGCATGCACAAAACGTCTCCTACCTATGTCACTCAAATGAGTTTCACAGATGCCCCAAAAGTCGCCATCAAGCTGCCCCACTACATCTGCTTTTGATGTCACCCCCGATGGGTTGAAAGTTCCTAGCGTCCATAGCGGGCTGTTAGATGGCCCTGGATTATTGGCCTCACCAACTCTCCACAAACACAAAAAGGTCATCCAAAAGGCGAACACCGGACTACCCCTCCAATGCTTCTTCTGACTTGACTTACTCCCCCCCAAAGGCTGTTTGCAACCATGCCCCACACGACTGCCCTCAACCTTAGTGAAACTGCTTAGGCTCTTAGCAACAACTTTATACCAACAGCAGTGGACGATCTGCTGGTAAATCCTTCCCCAAACAAACAAGGAAACTGCCAACAAGCAAGACACGAAGATCTGACCCCATTCCCAAACAAGGCCCCTTTCTTCTACCCTATCAGCACTGGCCCCTGCACTGACTGGGCATCTTCATTCATGACGACTTCGCTTGGCCAGAAGGTCCTCCAACCTTTGCATTTGGCTCTGGAACATACCATCCAGCTGGGTCTGCTGTTTCTCCATTTGGGCTTGGAATTGCCCTCCAAACCCTTGCAACTGTCGACCCTGCTCCGCAACTGCTGCTTCCAGCTGGACATGTTGAGCCTGAAATTGACTCTGCAACTGCGTCACCTGAGCGGTTTGGGTATTTGCTTGATCTGTGATGACTTGATGCATCTCTGATTGCTTCTCTTGGATCAAGGCTACTTTGGCTTCCAATGCGGCTACACGACCTGCGTCTTCCATGGTCTGATCAGCTTCGACCAACTCCCTAGGCAACCTGGCTAACACTGCTTCAACAACTTGCTGCTCCACTGACCCTCGTGTGCACGTGGAACTGGTATCTGAGGCCCTGGATGGACCGGCTTGCCATTGTGCCCATGGATCGTTCACCCAAATCCCATCGATTTTGGCCTTGGGACCCGGCTGCTGTACCAACTGAACCGAAGCTACTGAACCTACCACAGGGACATGCGGACTGATCTTGGCACTGGATTGGTCACAACGAGTAATCACTGCTTCTCCATCCTGAAGTGGGATTACTTGCTTAGGTGGTGCCACCACCGATTGCACCTTGTACATTATTCCATCCACATGCCGAGGGGCTGGCGTGGCAAACAACGGACGAATTTCCCATGAGATTGCTTTGCATGCCTGAACTATGCTCTGCTTTACTGTCCCGTAAGGAACAGGTCCTATCAGATAATGCATCTTCTCACCCGAAGGAAGGTATTCGGTTGATGGCTTCAGGATTTTGTGCACTCGTGCAGCTTGTTCGGACCTACACCTCAACCCCCAACGATCTCCTATGCGTGCTAACCCCAGTGCTCCCTCTGTGGTTTGCTTTAGGACCTGGGCTTGGGCACAAGTATGATGTTGCAACCATACAACATGATATGCCTTGGACACTTGACGTCCATCCAACTCACGAGGCTCCACTACGATTGACCCAGTACCTGACTTTGCAATCAGGTTGAGCTCCAATTCCACCGGCACACGGATGGAAAACACGAACATGGTGGCTTCACTGGGGGTGCATGCAACAAAGTTCCCTTTCAACCATTGTCTATTCCACACTGCCATTAATGGATCTTCGATGTGAACATCACTTCCCGAATGCCACTTCCCACATGATCCCGGACACTCATCTTCTTTGCATGGTACCAAAAATTGGAAGTGTTGCTGGACATATCTAACAGGCTGTTTGGCGAAACTTTCCCAATCTTGAACCCCATCCCTAAAGATGACCAACTTGGCCACAAACGTTGGGATGCACTCCATCTTGACTGGGTCTGGACTAGTGGCACGACTCACCGGGATGTTGCCCAATTGAAACATCAGTCCCTGGACCAGCACCGGCTCAGCATTGGCTGCGCAAACTGCAGGAAATCGGATGGGCTCAGCAATCAATGGCAAATCACTTGGCGCTTCCTTAACATTCAAGACCACAATAGCTAACCCTCCCATAGACACTTGACGATTTTGGGATATGAATGGCAAGGCCTGATCAAGGGTGGCCAGCACAACTCCGATTGCCATTGGACCAATATCACCCAAAGAGAGCTGTTGAACTGGTTTGCCCTCTCCTACGACGAAAACCCCTGGGTCAAGACGAAGTGATTCTGGGGCTAACACCGTTTGTTTCCCTTTCCCCTTGCCACTGCCCTTATCCTTTTGCTTCTTGCTGCCCAATGGCCGGGCATTTTTTGATCTGGCATCCACAGCAGCCTGCAGCTCACTGGGTTTGATCAATTGATAAGGAGGTACTTTTTGGTTGGCTAACCATTTGAGTTCCTGCCACGGTCGACTGCTTGTCACTGCTTTGTACACAGCCTCCTTGCCCAGGCTTGCCTCAACATGCTCTGCACGAACGACTGCATCGGATGCTGACACTCCATGTTGACGCAACATTCCCAACAACACCGGGTCTGGTTCAGACTGCCCACTACCCCACACCCATGGTCTATGGGTCACTGTGCCCATGGTCTGTTCGAATTGCTGGCGAAAAACCTGATTTCCAGCGGCAACTGAGTCCATTGAACTTGGCATTGGGATGCCCCAAATCAAATGCTCTACGTAGGCGATTGTCACTGCCCCACAAAACTGAGGCACCCTATGGTCCACGGAACGAAACGCTGTGACAGGGGCCTTCCATTGGGTGCACATCCATGCATGCAGGTTTTGAACTACCAGCGCATGAGATGCCGGAATACCAAACGAAAATCCATTAACATGTTGACCCTCTTTTCTCCAAACAAAAGGGACCCAATGCCCATTGACGACTGCTGCTGTGACGATGGTGGCTACCTCAGGTGTGTTACTGATGGCTGCTTCAAGGAGTGGCCCTTGTAGGCTCTTGAGCAAACTTGTTGTCATCAGGGGATCCCACACTAACACTGCTTGCATGGCGCTTGCTGAAGTTGCCACGCGATGCAAGTGATACCTCACTTCATCATCGCCCCAACTATCCTCCTGGTTTGCGAGAATTTGGAGACGATCTGATTTAGCCATCATTTGAGAACGAAGGCCACACAATGCACTATGAGTATACACTTGGGGGGTAACAATAGCCAGCAAACCCTTCTTCTTAAGCAAATTGAGGGCATCCCCAGGTGTTTCCCAACCATCAACATTCTCCACTGCACTGGGGTCAACCGGTTGAGGTAGCTGGCCTAGATGTCCCATCATTTCCCCACATAGCTTAACATCGCTCACCCCCAGAGACGCCCCAAAATCCAAAGGCAATTCCATGTCTCCAGAAGGCGGCGTGGGGGTTACTAACCCTTTATCACCCTTGAAATCCCTGTTGCTTTCCATTGGGGGCTCAACATCATCAATTGGAATGTCAACTCGCCTTTGATCTGGTTGTTTCACCAATGCCTTGCACGATTCTTTTTCCCCAATCCACACCTTGCAATTAGGGGCCAATGGGCTTAAATCATTAAGGGCTTCCCCATGTTCATTACAGCAAACCAATTCCTCAACAGGACAATCCCTAAAACCTGCTTCGGCTTGCACTAAGGATTGCACGAATGCTCCAACTTGGATTTTCACTGGTGTTACAACTCCCTGTGGACAAAGGCCTACTTCAATAATCATCATGTCAGATGACTCCACTGCACCTTCAACCATGGATTCATTGGGGGAAACCCATGTCTGCACCTCATCTCCTGGGCTGGCAACTTTGGGAGCGATACTTGGCCACAGTTGTTGGCATTCATGCACGACGGATGCTCTCAAGGCTGCAAGGCATTCAGAAGGGGTTGCTTCAACCGGAACCTGAACAAATTTACTAACCTGGGACATCACATGTGCACACACCCATACCGCTTGAAGAGGGCTAGCCATTTGACCTGCTGCTGCTAAACCTAAACGCATGGCCCCCCCCCAGTTTATAGCTTTTGCTCCACTAAGCAATGCCACTTCACTCGGATGCAGATGACGGCACCGGGGGAACACATGTCCTGCATGCTTGAATGTTTGGCCTAATGCAACGAGAACTGCAAACACTCCTCGCTCATTGAGTCTCTTTTCCGAAAAGGCTCCCCTGCATCCGCAGGCACATCCATAACACTGATTGCCCCATGAGTGGAGGGCAGTGGGTAACGGACTTGCGCCGTCCAGCAAAAGTGATTCAAGGCCCTTGGAACAACAGTGAATCTTGTGATGCTCATACAACGATAACTCCAGTGCCGCAATTTCTGTTTCAGGCCATGCACACGGAGCTCCCATGACATCAGCGACGATTTTATAGTCTTTGGATTCAGGCAAATCTTCAAAATGAATGGGTCCTAATGGGCGTGCTGACAACACACACCACCAACGATCCCTTCTACCCACCCATTGACGATGCAAATGCAACACTTGTTGGGAAACGTGGTACCCAGCATCCTGTGCAAACTGCTTGATTTGGCCCTGGACGAATTCATTGGTAAGTGCTGTTGGGGTACACTCTAGGATAATCACTGGGGCTTGGATTAACCACGAAAATTTCAGCGTGGCAGGTAATGTACCTGCTCTGCAATCTTCACCTCCCCTCTTATCCCCTGCTCTTGAATAGGGTTGGCATGCTATTCCCGACAAAACTACTGCTCCTTGGCCTCCTGCACGAAATGCATGCTCTACGCATTTGGTATCATGGATATCCAAACAGTAAAAATTCGTCCCCCCATTCTCCAGGTAGAATTGCTCAAACTTGCTGTTCTGCTCAAAACCAGCGATAGGTTCTAATCCTGCTGCCCTAGCACCAGTTGACATGAACCCGGCCCCTGCACATAGTTCGATGCACTTCCCAAACTGATTCAAAGTAACAATGTAGTGGGGAAAAACTGTTGACTGCCCATCCACCACCACGGTCGGAATGTTGTCTACTGATGCCACCAAAACATTGAGCAATGTCCATGTATGGGCTCCCTTTTCCAAGTCACCATCAACCCTGAAAATTTTTCCGGAACCCATCAATCGAAGAATGTGATGATCCCCACAATCCAGTACCATGGACTCTGCAACCAAATCTAATCGTGTTCCCGGGGTAAACTCCACCCTCAGAAGATGTCCCATGGCAAAAAGAACCCTCAGGCGGTCAGTTTGACCAGCTTAACTTACGTACTGGGAAGTCGCCTGAGCCCAAGCTAATATTTGAAACCACCACCCAGTATTTCGGGTATTTCGTTTTTTTTGTGTTATCAAAGCTTACCAGTGATACCCTGAATTGGTCGCCCATGAATTTGTGAATTGATCCAAAGATTTGTCAACATTTTTCTGACAAAAATGTGTCGAAGCTTCGCATCAAAACCCTGAGAAACCCATCAAGGCCTCAACCAGCTTCAACCTCTCAAAATTGCACCTGCCAAGGAGTTGCGATATATCAATCCACCGGACTCAAAAAAGGACACAACAGTAGACTTCACCATTGGACCATGACCATCGCAACTCTTTTGGGAAACTGTCCATCTTTAAAAGAAAAATTACCCCAAAAAAAAAACTTCCTCCCTAATTGCTAAAAAAACAATGAGACGGATATAATGAGGCCAAAGGCGAATCCCGTTTCCACATGGTGCAGAACCCAATAGACGCTTCCGTAACTATCACTCCATTGACTCTCGCCTGAATGCACTCCTGATGCCACTGTGGCCAGGAAAGGCCAAGGGCCTAAAACATCAAGATTTCCGGTAAAAGATGTAGAAGTGGCAGAGAAAGATTCGAATCAAGCATTTATATGAAGTCCAGATTTAGTTCAGAGAATTTCAGAGAAAAGTATGGATAGTGTGGACCATCTTCTATTGCGAACACTTGCAATACAATCGAACTTTCCTTGACTTTTCCATTCAACGCTCTACCAGCACTTTTCATCTGTTTCGATCTGGTTTTGGGGCGCCCAAGCAGTGGAAGTACTCATGCTCCTCAGCAGGCGTACATCATGGTAATGCAGCAAACCAGCAAAGTCGTTTCATGCCCTCAACTCAACTCCCTCAACTCCCTCAATATTTCCATTTCCAAACCAGAACTTTGATGCGTCAGCATCGCCAGTTTTCCCGTGGCTTTGCCTTTGCGTCGAAACACGTCGCTGCGGTTTGTTTGTGCTACCAATGCGCTAGGTGAGCCTACATGAGTGGGATTCTTGAATGATAAATCAAGAAATGATCATCAAAATTGCAAGGTAGATACATGTATCATAATCAAATCATTATTATATCATTATCATTATCATTTATCTTTCAAGTTGTTCCAGCACGAGGGTCTCCTCTAACCTCTGGACCTTCCACAAAAGTGGTCGGCTCGTGCAGTGGAAATTTTAAATCCCACCCACTCGTGTGGCTCGTCGACAAAATGGCGCCACCACGGGACTTCAACCAAAAGTGCCACCTTGCAGGCCTACTTGGACTAGCACTTGACAGCAGCAATGCCGCGAGGGTCATTCTTGACCAGCCAATGGAATCGATTTCTCATCCTTTTGCTTTCCGTGCAGGCTCTCACACACAACTTGTTGCCCTTCGCGAGAAATCGGTACACTTTCACTTTACGCCAATGTGTCACTTTGAACTCGTTCTTCTTGTTCTTGAACCTCAGCCTGACAGCAGGCCTTGTGTAGCGGAATTTCCGGGCTCTAGATCTGATGGTTCTTCAACGAAGCTGTCCAATAGCACCTGTTTAAATACCGAAGGCGCCACCGCCCCCCAGGGTTTCTATTGGCAGAATCTGGATAGCCGGGCGGGCCCCGCGCATTGGCACTGGACAACGTGCGATTTGCCTGCAGCATTCCAAGCTGCGAAGCATCCTCCTCCTCATCCTCGTCCTCAGTTACAACGTCGTCTTCGAACTCCTCGTCATCAACCTGGTCCTCCTCTTCCTCCTGGTCGTCTTCGGCATAGCTTCCTTGCCGTGATCTCCGCAAAGAAGATCGAAAACATGGCGAAAAGAAACATCCGCATGTCGGGCAGCTTCGGAAGCACGTCGGGTGAACAGTTATCACTACGTTCAAGGCGGGAGCACTATGATGGCTTTGGGAGAACACACCCGCAGACACACGGCCATGGAGTCCAAACGGCACGGTTTCATTCCAAAAAAAATGTCAGTTTGTCATACACCTTCCTTAAAAAATGCACCTGGCCGCCTTGCACTCAAAGGGACATGTGCCATCACATGATAATTTCACATGCACAAGACGCCGCATGAAAGAGTTGTAAGCTGCACATGGAGCTGCGTTGTTGATCTCTTGCCACATCTGAGACTGACACAGCGCCAGGAAGCCAGACCTGCACATTCGCGACAAGTTTCACTGCTCCACATTCGTGTCACGTTCTGAGGCAAAAGAACCTCAACCATTTGAGATTATAAAAACCATGAAACAGAAATGAGGCCAAACGCGAATCCCCTTTCCCATGTGGTTCAGAAACCAATAGCTCCACCAGAAATATCGTTCCTTCAAGCTCAAGGAAAACTCCCGTGGCTCCGATCTATATACACATTCCCGAACATAACCTTGACATCGTTGATTTCCATGAAGGTTGAATGAAATGTGTACTTTAAACATTTCATAACTATAACATCATTTACAAATTTAGAATCAAGTCTACATCTATGACACGCCCTGCCTCTCTTTTCTTCCCCCTTCCAGTTGGGCCACTTTTCATATGGCTTCATAGGTTTTGTTTCAGATCAATTGCACCCTGGCTTCAACTTGAACCCTTACTATCTCCAAAAACAATCCAACATTGAGATTGAATGCATCAAAATATCAAAATCACTCAGCAGTTTCTGACCCAAAACCTCTTCTTTTTTTTCGAATCCATCTGCCCACAGCACCTTCAAGAAAGTATGTTTCGCTGCATTCCGGACGCCTGGGGCAAAAAGAATGCAGGCGCACTGGGTGATTATTTTCTCTATAGTCTATAACATACATTCATTCCAATCTTTCAAGCAACATTTAATTGCAGAAATCTTCCATAGCAAGCATAGCAACTGGAATTGGAATGCCTCTTTTCGGGAGCCAATAGAATTTGTGTGGGGGACACAGATCTGCATTCCAAAGTTTCCCCAAACGCATCGATCAAATGCAAAAAAGAAAGTCGTGCCTTCAAGTCGTAACACTAGACTCTCTACGTATCAAGAAATGATGAACATGCGACACTATGAGGAAGCTCGGCAACTGGGCAAGAACAACAACACATCGATTAAGTTGAACTCACTGCATCGATTTTGCCGTTGCAAATTGCAAACGATCAGCGAAGAGAAAAATGTCAACAAACGACAGCCCTTTTTTCAAAAATATCAGCCTGTTGGCAAACTTCTTGAGAGGACCAGTTGCACCGGCCGCTAGCCACCCGTGCCTGATCAACTCACATTGCAACAACACTATAATCACTAAAGACTCTATTAGCCACGAACATGTTTTGCAAGAGCGAAAAAAAAACTTCTATAGCAACAGAAGCCAACCATCCGGCCCGCAAGATCCCAAAAGAAGCGAAAGCAACAAAAGCTAAAAGCGTGAGTGGCTAATCAACCAAACCCCCATAATCATACGGCCTTATTTCCCAGGGGGGGACGTTAGAGGGTGTTGGTTGATTAGCCACAATAATATCGACATAGTGACCTTCTATGAAACGATATCCATTCTTCTGAGATCCGCACCGCCTGTCCCAACATCTTTGTATGGAAATGTGCTGCTCCTGATCCAACGCATCATTTGTGTTGATTCTATGAGCTATAAGTTATTTGTGTTGATTCTATGAGCTATAAGTTATAAGTTATAAGTGAAAACTCTAAACCACTATTGTCTTGGAAGCAACAATAGACTTCACCATTGGACCAGGACCATCTAAACTCTTTTGAAGTCCTTTTTT
>DF245318.1:0-18783 GCA_000507305.1 Breviolum minutum Mf 1.05b.01 | reverse complement strand
AAGCTATGTTACTAAAATTTCCGCATACACTTTTGGTGCGTAGCCTTTCTTTTGGTTCGGAAAGGTGTCTCCCTTCGCAACATGTCCACGGCTGTTTTTTCCACCCAGCGCAGCTTGTTGGCACCTCATCGGGGGCATCCGAAACGCTCGGCACCTGGCATCGTTAAAGCCATGGAAGATGTGTACTGATTAAAAAATCAGCGCAATTTAGTGGGCTTGAAATTCCACAGTACACAATTATATTTGGAAACAAAAATGTATATGTAGAGTAAGTTTAAGATAGATTACATGATGTCGAATTATATACAACTTGTTTAATACAAATCATATACGGACAAATATACTACTATGTAGCCACTAAAGATGGATTCTTCAGGGGTATAGCCAACTAGCCAACCAGCCAACCACTGACATCTCTCTTCATAGCTTCGTTGCATAAGACAAAAGACCCACCTTGAGACCATGCTCTGCCATGATGGTCTCTTCAATTTGCTTGCGGCCCTTCAAATCCTTCTTGTAGACATCCAGCATAAAATGATGCCTTGGTTGATTCCGAACACCAGAACCTGTTCGAAAAAAACAACAGTGATCTCCTGACATCTTCACTCCCCACCAAAAACATATATACAGGGTTATCAACTTATAAAGCATTATCGATATTATCATTTACACTACCATTGAGCTCGCATAATAGTGCGTAAATGAAATTTCTATGGCGTATATAAAGCTTGGCACTTCTTCGTTGCTCGGCTTGCTCGGAAGCTCGGAAGCCCAACAGTGGCACACACACGTTGGGAAAGAAGGTAATGGGCTCGCCAGTCACAACCTGGGCAGTCTGAAAATGGTTGCTTAGCAAAGACAAATGGGAGGAAACATGAGCAGTGATCAAAACCCACCAATGACATTCCATTATACTGGTTGGTTAATAGGGATCCTTATCATGTATTATTACAACCCCAACATAATTATTGGGTATAGTATAATCAATCACCTGTAGCCTATAACCTAAACAACAGGTTTCATTGCTCACATGAAGCGTTGATGATGATGATGCCTTTTCGGATGACCATACAATTTAATCAGGGATATGGTTTGTTCCAATTTGCGGCAGTCACCGAATGTTCCCATGATGATGATGATGATGATGATGATGATGATGATGATGATGATGATGATGATGATGATTACTGGCCGTCTTGATAGGTCCTATGATGTTGATGATTGACAATGAAAGAAACGGAGGCACGCAGTTGAGCTTCCCCTGAAGATACATCTGTCGAAATGTAAACTAATCCATGTGGTAGCGCATGTGCTGATACATGGGATGATACACATGACATATACAATACTATAGTATATGATAATGCAACCAACAATACACGCCATGCACGTGACACACGCGAGATAAGAATCAAGAATTCCTAGATCACTGTGTAACAATCAGTTTGCGACATTCTTTTATGAAGTCCTGAATTCTTGTTCTTACTGTTCCACATGTATTCTTCTACAGGCTTCTTCCCATGTTTCTGTCCTTTTCATCGAGGTGTCTTTCGGTAAATTTAGTAGACCACAAGCAGTACCCCTCCGAGCAAACCTTTCAGTTACACCGTAATACAACCGCAGCTGGGATCTTTTCCGGGTGAAACAAAAAAGTCTGAAAGAATTGCTTTATGCATAATCATACTGGACATTCGGAACTATCCCATCTGCTACATCTTTGGAATATTTGCCTAGATTTACCATAGATTTTCGTGGAGCATATGGGTGATACTGTATCTTTGAAAAATACAAACTCAAGAAGTAAGACGACAAAATACAAGGGATACTGGATACTAGATACAAAAACAAAAACAGACTGGGGAGTGAGGTCGGGAATGAGGCATCTGACATGTGGACAAAAAAAATGCTGCTGCTCACGACAACAATTATACGCACAGTTCTCTTTGTTCTCTATATGTATGTATTTGATTGACATAAACAGAATATGTTCATATGCCCAAGCCATTGTCAAAACAAAAAAAACTGTGCTTGGGAAGAGTTGCTTTTAGTTGTCACTAATTTTTAGCATGTTTTTGGTAAGACTTCCTTTTCGGACAAGCCACACACTTCGGTGCTCCAGTAGATGAGGACATGAACATCTGAAAAAGTACCTCGGTTTTTGTTAGCTAGTTGGTGGTTTCAACCCATCTGAAAAATATTAGTCAAAATGGGAATCTTCCCCAAATAGGGATGAACATAAAAAATATTTGAAACCACCAACCAGTTACCCTTGTCATCCAAAAACTTTCAGAGGTTTGGTGTTTTAGGCCATTTTTTGGGGGTTCAGTCATACCGAGGCTCAAGGGATGATTCCTGGATGTCATCCGGGTGACTGGATGATCCAAAGGATGAGTTTGCCCCGAAGTGGAAATCATCAGTAGAGTCATGAATCCCTGGGATGGTTTCACCCAGTGGTATATATACCTGGACCTTCCAGTTTGGGTGCCAAATGGTTCCGAAAAAATGGTGTCAATTTACCATCCCTTAGGGTTTAAGGAAGGCTCCCTTTGGGAGGTGCTGGTATATATTTATATGTATATATATATATACATATATATATATGATATTATATTATACATATAGCAACTTCTTCCAAGTGACCTGGATTGATTCTCCAAATGGAGGGCTTTATAAAAGCCATGAAAGGTCACAAAAATGGGCCCAAACGAGGTGACGACTTGAAGAATCTGGTATATGTAGATATATATATATATATAGAGAGAGAGAGAGAGAGATACAACTATCATACATCATATTTCTAGTGGGTACCCTTATGATGCATAACGCGGCTATGCAAAACGGTAGCAAACGACTCTCCTTCTAATTGTCATCTGTGAGTCTTTGAGGTGAAAATATGATGGAATTTCTCAAGGTATTGATCCTATCTTGGATGTCCCAGGAAGCTACTTGTAGTAAATGCATAGTAAATGGGTCATAACCTACTTATAAATGAGTATATTGGGGCTATAACCCACGGATGCTAACCATTTACTAAGTTCCTGTTACATCCAAGTATGCAATCTGCATTTTCAGTTGAGCAGCTACACCATGGAAGATTAATGGCTGGAAGCCCCCCAAAAAAAGGTTTGGTTCAGATAATTTGCCTTTTCAATTGGGTGATTTTTAGGTTTGAAAAGTCAATGTTCATAATGTCCAAGGGTGTATTGGAAATTTGGCGTTCCAAAGCAACATAAACTCAATACCACAAAAACAGAGAAAGTACCATAAGATTGGCAACCATAGGACTAGGAGGCTCGAAACAGCTAGCCTATATGCTTCCTCTCAAAATGTTCAACCATTTCTCCCTCTGGATATTTGAATCGTAAACTTACTCAGCCAAAGGACCATGAAATAAAAGTTTGAACTTTATTTTCCTACCAAATATGTAATCCCCAAAAGTTTAAAGGTATGCCATTGGCTGAGTCAGTAAACAAAAGATACCCAATCCTTGAGGGTGACTCGAGTTTCACCCCCCCTCTCCACTGAGGTCCATGGCCGAATAACCTCAAGGAAGGCGGGGAAATCGAAGGAGAAATCCCCGGGCCCCTAATTTGCCACGGAAATCATCCCCCAGGGAAATAGCGGACATTATTGGGGTGATGATGTTGGTTAATGATTCCTTAAGGGGAGAGTGGCAGCCAGGGAGTATGCCCTCAAATTCTCATGAGATTTTCACAACTGGAGATGGGCCAATGGATGGGGGTCCATGTGGATTTCTTCTAACGTTATCCTCCGGTAAACTAACAAATACGCCTGCTGAAAAAATCCAATATCTTTCCTGCTAAATACCATCTAACAATTTGATTGGGATTTTCCAGCTGCAACGATTTGTGAGTTTAAACTAAACCAATTTGTGTATCACTTCATACCCGCCTTGTTGCAAGCAGCGCAACCCAACTGAAGAATATTTTTTTCGTCAAATTGGATCATTTCTCTCACCTAATGGTTAATTGGTGGTTTGGGGCCCGGTGGTTTGGGATTACAAGGGTCCCCTTAAGTAACAAGATCCTTTCATTTTCGGGGATCCAAAGGGAATCCAAACCACCGGGCCCCACACCACCAATTAACCATTAGCTCGAAACCTCCAAGTTGTATGATATTAATTGGATATAATATACCCCATCACCCAGTAAATAGTCATGGAAGTCGACAATGGCTGCATTTGAAAAGTAACTCATAGGTGCCGGACCCACCAATTAACCATTAGCTGATTCCCCAGAAAAACGGAGAAACACATAACAAATCTTTGGCTATGTTAGTTTCAGGGAGGGTAGTTCCTCAAAAAATGGTGGCAAAGGGAGACGATTCTTTTGCTTTTGGGGCTTTACATGCTTATGTTTATGTTCAAGAGCTTTGGCTGTTAGTTTTAGTGACGGTATACATTATTTGCTGCTATTGCAACAGAATTGACATAGATACCCTCTCTAAAACTAAATTAGCACCATAAAACTCCAAGTTGCCTGTTTCCCTCAAAAAAAAGAGCCGCTTGGATATCGCAATAAAACAACCGCACGCCAAGAGGCAATAGGCTATGCCTTGATCTGTGACCTGAAGGATGTGAAAAAATGGGTCCATAGCTGCATTGGTTTCTTCTTGTTGTTGTTGGTGGTTGTTGTTTACATCATAACCATAAGGATCCAAAAAATATCTAGGAGGTGGTGTCCAAAACAAAATATATACACATAAATATAAATAAATAGAAATACATAGAAATAAATGTAAACAAAAAAACAAATGATCCCTAAGGATCCCTAATTTGCATGCCCTGAGATTTTCCCCTTTTATCCTACGACCTGGGGTTTTTGGGGATTTCCACCATCAATCCTACGAATTCTCGGGAGGGTCTGGATTCTTAGGGGCTGTTGGTTGTTGTTGTTGTTGTTGTTGTTGTGGTGTTCATAACAAGAAGCCAAACAACAAACATATTTATAGAATAAATCCTCAAAACGCGCCTTCATTCCGGCCAAATCTATACCTTACCATATCCCAAAAAACATTCAGCAACAAAACACAAGTTTTTTGTTTCGGGAGAGGTTGTCCTAACCCATAGCATCCAAGTATGGTATATTTACCTACATTGACCATAAAAATCAGATTTACCATAAAAATCAAACCAAATGTAGGTAAACATACATAAATATACCATACATGTACCTATGCTATGGGCCGTTTCGCAACTTGGCCAATTTTTCACCGAGGTGTCGGACCACGGGGTAAAACAATGGTCGCCCCGATGCTGCGCAACAGAACTCCTCACAGGTTGATGGTTAAAGTCAAGTGGCATCAGAAATGAAACTTTACGTGTGGGTGTCCATGGAAGTGATCGTAACTACTTAGTAGGTTGGTTTATAAATTTTATAACCTATTTAGGGAACTTACAACCTACTGGGGTTATAGTCCAGTTACTAAGTACCATGGACATCCCAGTACCCCTGAAGGGATGGGCATTCTGAAAGGCGGATCGGATGGGGAAGATCTGGGAAGCCTTAGGGTGAAAATTTTGAAAAAAATAGAGAAATATAGGAAACTACTGGGAAGATTAAGGATTTGTTTCATGATTTGCATGCGCAGTTGGACACAAAAACGCACACACACACACAGTTAGACCACTTGGAATCCCTGTTTACTTTTTTTCCTCGTGAAAGGGTATTGTGCTACTTCAGCGACAATAAATCACAAAAACACCATACTATCAAGCCAAACATCGACCGATAAGTCAACACATTTTGGCCATAATGGAAATTTGCCACCACAACAACTGTTAGCATCATGTTAGCATCTCAATGTAATTTATACATCTTATACTGCTCGTTAGGAAACTCATAGCCCTTGAAATTTTGGGTACGTTTGGGATGGTGCCCTAAAGTTTAAATCCCCCAAGGAGCCCTTTTAAAGAGATATTCCCAATAAATACCCACTATATAAGGTGTATACGGGGTTGATTATTGAGGGTACCATCCATTGAGTGTCTGGGTATGTCACCTTCAAAGTTCTCCCTGGATTAACAATCATACAGCCTCGAGGGAACTACTTGGAGGATCATCACAATTAATCAGTTTGTGGTTGGTAACCTTAATCTAAAGGCCATTTAGGCCATTTGGAAGGGGTCCCACAACCCCAGTTAGGGGACTTACTACCCCCTGGAAAACTAACATGTCCCCTGAAAATCACTGGTTGGAAGATGTATTTCCTATTGAAATAGCCCCTTTTTAGGGGACATGTTAGTTTTCGGGGGTGTAACTATGGTTACTAACCACTTACTAACATCCTCCAAGATCTCCAAGTAACGTCCATATACAGTATATCATATATCATTTCCCCACCAAACTTTTGGAAAAATACATCATGAAATGGACTCAAAAGTGCCTGATAGGGGAAAAGATATTTTTCGGAAGCATCACCATATCCCGACAGAATTGGAAGTTGGGAAGATAGCGAAAAAAGGGACAGTCCCCATATCCAGGGTCACATGACAATGGAACAAAAACACTACAATTTGAAGAAGATATCTGGTTGGTGGTTGAACCAACCCATCTCAAAAATATGCTCGTCAAATTGGATCATTTCCCCAATTTTAGGGGTGAACAATAAAATATTTGAAACCACCAACCAGTTATCTTCTTTTTAAACAAAAAATGGTGGGACAAACCCCTTGCAACAAGCTAACAGCTAACACGAACTGAACGAACCGAACCGAAGCGAACTGAACCAAGTTCCCAGAACATCCCAGCCACACCTGAGGCACATCGCCTTTAGGCACCTGGCGTACTTCGAGTCTTGGAGGATTATCCCAATTAGATCCAGTAGTTGGCAATGCTCGGAGGATCATCCCAGTTAGTAAGTGGTTAATAACCATGGTTAGTAAGTCCCCTAACTGGGGCTATTCCCCTTCCAAATGACCTAAATGGCTTATAAATAGGGGTTACTAACCACTTACTAACTGGGAGGATCCTCCAAGTGATCCCAAGTTCCCACGACCTGGGGGGTTGTTCCCCTGCTAAATGGCCTACATGGCTTATACCCTTCCTGAAAATTTCCTAACTACTGACTAACTGGGATGGCCCTCCAAATAGTCGATTTGAAAAAAAACATCCAAAGTGTGATGTCATGAATGCACCAACAATTTGATGGAAAATCTCCCTGAAATTTCATGATCTCAACTCAACCCGCTTTTTCATGCCGGGATTCATCCCCCAACTGTGTAAAAAACCGAATCTCAAAACATCGCGGATTCTAGGCCTGTAATTTACTACCCCCGTTGGATGCACCCAGGTGGAGTTGGGTGAACCCCCTGTAAAATCACATGACTGGGCCAGGGGGTCCAACTAGTCTTCATCATGGGGATTTTGAAAAGAATGTTCCCCAGGGGTGAAAATCCCTTGAAAAACCAAGGAGAACATATTTTCACAAAATATAGTGATCTCACTTAGCGAATGGAACCCTGAAATAAAAGTTTGAACTTTATTTTCCCTACTAAATATGTAATCCCAAAAAGTTTAAAGTTTAGCCATTGGCCAAGTAAGTGATTTACGGTCCTGTAATAAAATGCACGCTCCCCAACCTTCATGTTAGCCATGTCAACAAAGGAAACATCCCGTTTTCTATAAAATGATAGGGCCCCTTGGGGCCTGGGATCAGGGCATCCCAGCATGTGACAAATTTTGATTTGGAAACCAGATCCAGTGTAAAACAAACATATACCATTTAGGATGAAAAAGTCCCAACCATCATGCACGTTTTGTGCCGTAGCGGATGACTACGCAACTGCAATTTCTGCACGGCATTTGTTAACACCCTACGGTGATAATATATTCATACCACCTTGATTTCAAACCAATTTGATCTTCGTGAGGGTCCCAGTACTAGAATATCTAGAATGGAAAAGTAAAACACTAGCCTGACGCACTAACGGTTGGCTTTCGATCGATTCCTTGATGGTGAATATAAATATATAATATGTATATAATAAAACATATATAATGAATATAATATATATAATATAAAATATATAATATATAAAAAATATATATAAATAGTGTAATATAATATATATATAGTATTACAGTATAAATATATAATATACATTTATATAATATGTATATATATATATATTTATATACTTATTGAAGCTAAGAATTCAATCGAGACTCTTAACCAGGCTTTCTAGATGTTAACCTCCAGCTTAGTCATTAAATAGAAACAGAAGAAGGTATTACAGATATGATCCATTCATGTATATGGTACACCTACCTACATGTTACATGTTCCATACAAAATAAATCATTAATGCAGGTAGATATATACGTTCGCCCCATGGATCCTATGGATTATTATTCGCCCTAACTTGGGTGATAAGTTACATGTAACATCCTGCAGGGCCACCCCCGCGTCGACCTTGATTTCTGCCATGGCGCGCGTCAGGGAGATGGTTCACGACCGTACCGTAAGGGACAAGGGTTTTGCAAAGAGCGGTGGATGATATTGGCTTTGAATGGTAGTGATGTCCACTGACTAGCTGAAGAGTTTATGATTCTATGATGATTGGCTTGCATGATTGGTTGTAGAAAACTAGAAAAGCTCTGGCACTAACATAGCAATGCCTTTTGACCCTGGATAAGTTTGTTTGCAATTCAAATATGAAGATTCAGCAACAAAAATTGTATTCTACAATATCTTTCAAAAGTGAAATTCAAATCCACGACCCCGATGCATATGTTTTATATACTGTCTTGTTTACCTTTGCATGAATGCTTCACTATGTTGGGTATTAGGCGATATGGATCTATTTGAAGCTGTGCAGAGTCAACATGTACAATAACATAAACTAGCCGACACTGATACATGGATCCTACTTTAGTGTATTGCACACGCACACATACAGAATACACCGTCATCAGCATTTACAAACTCAAGCAAATTCTCTGCATGCTGCAGCCAAAGACACAAATTTCATCCAGTGACAAAAACTTCCAAATCAAGTGCCAGTGACATTTTTCTCGAAAAGACAACTATAAATCTGGAATTTGGTGCCAAAAATACTCTCCAAATTGGTGGCTTTCAATGGTAGAACGTAAAACAATCACCCTAAACCGGGGCCTAAAACCACTGAAGTTCAACATTTTAGTGAAGCGTACTACGAATCTCAAATACCTCCGACCCAAACATAACATGTCTGAACCAGGAACCATGAAAGCCTGTCACATGGAATGTGTTGCATTGCAAGTGCTCTATGTCTATAGAATCTATGGCTATCTGTGCAGATATACATACCCTCCAGTATACTAATATGGCTGGCTGCTGGCTGGAAAATCCAATCTTTCAAGAAGAAATCGATCTTCAAACGGTCAACTTTCCATTGCTAGATTCCAAGAATGGACACAGTATCTATCAGCAAACAGGGATGTATATCGAATAATCATACATGTGTATATATATATATACCAGGACCTTCCAGTTTGGGTGCCAAATGGTTCCGTTTCAGGGTGTCAATCTCCCATCCCTTAGGGTTTAAGGAAGGCACCCTTTGGAAGTTGCTGGTATATAATTTTAAAACAAAAATCATACACGCCTTTCTCTCCGCCAATACCCAAACAATCCATGTATGGTATAATTCCCTACATGTACCATAAAAATCAACCAAATGTAGGTAAATATACCATACATGGATGGGTATGGGATATAATATACCTGGACCTCCAATCATAACCACAACAGGCGGGTAGCATTTCTTAAACAATCCCAACCGACCCAAGCCGTGTGGATTCTCCTCCGGCCAGCCATGCAGATAGTTGGTGGTTTTTCACCAACCCAGTTGAAACGTATTATATGGGTGTTTCCAAAAATAGGGGTACCCAAAATGGATGGTTTATAATGGAAAACCCGATTTTTTAATGGATGATTTGGGGGTACCATTATTTTTGGAAACATCCATATAGTCAAATTGGATCAATTTTGCTAGGTAATACGGGTGAACTATCGAAAATATTTGAGTTGCCACCAACCAGTCACACATGCCCTTTAAAACGCAGTGAATCAAAACCATTTTTTTACCCAGGTCCTTAGCTCCCTTCCAAGCGTATTTTTTTCGTTAGACCAAAAAAAAAGCCCGGCTCCACTGGGCTTTCCCCGACGTTCAACAAGCCGGCCGAACGAGATCCTACCAGTTTTCTCACTGCCTGCGGAGATTGTGTCATGGAAACAACGGCTGGTTTACCCAAAAAAGGTGCCGAGAAACATTGACACAAACCACTAATTTTTGGGTTCCAGCCGTTAGTTTTCGTGGCCCTAATCTTCCAGTATAGCTATATATTTGGAACCAGCCTCCCAGGCAAGCCAATATATCAGGTAACCATCGACCCCTGCTTCCAAATACATAGGGAACTGGAAGATGAGGCTGGGATATTTGCCAACCCGAATGTAGCATGAAAAACAACCATGCATGCATCTACTTGGTATCAATATACCTTGCCGTCCCATTGATCCGTGACGGGTTCTTTTACGGCTAGGTCAACCTAGCCCCCCCCACACGTACCACCTTCAGAAATAAAGGGAAAAATGAGTCCTTGTTACGGGAAACCAAGGGTTAAATAAGGCCTTATTTCTGGGCGGGGTACGTTCTTTACCGGGGGTAACTACCATCAGGAAAATCCCGGTCAAGGCTGCCGAAGACCAAAAAAAACAACATGTTGCATCTGCAAATGGTCTGAACTTGGGGGAATCTACATGCCTGATTTAAGTTTAAAATAGGTTCACCTCAAGATCCAAGCATCTGTTTTTTAGGCTCCAGGTTTCCGTTACCGTAGTAACTGGTTGATGATTCAGAAATCCAGGGAGCAGCACTTGGTGATGAAATAGCGACAAGAAAACCGGTGTGGGTGTGGGTTTTTATCAACTGAGCAATGCCCAAAACCCCCTTATGACATTCTTTTCTTGGACGGTTTGTTGGGGAATCAGGTGAAGGACGTCCAAGACCGCTATATCCAGGCAGTGCGATGTCGTTTCACATTTGCCAAACGAGATGGGACTGGTATTCCATTATACTGATTGATTAACAGAGATGCTTCTAATGGCTTATTATTAATCCCCACAAAATTGGGGGAAGGATTTCATCCCCTATATACCCTAAACAAACAGGTTTTCTTCATTGATCAACTGGGTTTTTTAGAAATAGTTTATCAACCTTCTACAAGGTGAGCCCGGAGCCGATAGTTATAGATGGAAGGACATGGGTAGCCCCTATAAATGGTCTAAAAAAAGTGGGTAGCTGGGGTGAAAGCCCCTACATAACAGGAGTTACAACCCCAGGTCTAACTGGTTGGGGCCCAACTTTTACTATTAGTGACAGCATAAACCTTGAGAAACCTTATCAACATAGCGAAAGAAAGAAATTGTTCAGAAGGTTTTACACTCTGGTAAACTAACATAGCAATGGAATATCCCCATGTTTAATAGGAAATATATCTTCAAAGGGTCCATTTTCCATTGCTATGTTAGTTTACCGGAGTGTATCTGTCTCGACCCGTGTAGGATTTCTTAAATCAGAATGGGATGATCGAGTACAGAGTCTCCTCAGATATGATCAAAATAGACTACAGTATCCAGCTACTAGCTACCTCAGCAAACAAAACAAACATGGGATGATCATGATACATGATTGGTACCACATGGTTTACCTGCATTGGGCAAATCGTTAGGAATGAAAAATTGGGTTCTGGTGAATCGGTGCAACCTCCAGAAAAGGGAAACAAAAAAAAAAAATGCAAGATCCTGTACACAGTGCAATAAAGAACCTATCAACTGGTACAGGATCTCGTCAAATCTAATCATATAAACTAGTTGGTGGTTTCAAGCGTTTGAAACATATTAGTCAGATTGGATCATTTCCGCAGGGATCGGGGTGAAAATAAAGAATCTTTGAGTTGCCACCACTTAGTAAATCAATCTCTGTCCATTCCGCTTTGTCTTTGGCAAGAAAAAGTGTGACCGTTGGATCTCTTCCAAACAGAGGGGCACAATGCTCCTAAAATAAAGGATGATACTTCAACCCTACCAGGTTGACGATGATGTCATGATGTTTTTTGGGGGATGACATCCCACTAAGTTTTCCTTGGGAATCATATGATGGCTGGCCCATGAAATCGGAAAGCCGGAGCGGGAGTTGATGGGATGGTGACTGTCTTTTGTTCATGATTCTAATAATGTCAACAAATATCCCGACACTCAATGATCTCAATGTATGGTGTATTTTACCTACAAATCAACTCTAAAACTACCCAAAAACGTAAGTGAAGAGACCATGCATTGAGTGTCTGGGTATAGGTAGCTGTAGAATTAAGGGCCTGAAAATAAGGAACACAAACCATTTCTTCAGTATTTTGGATGGTCTGGGGTCCTTGCATCCTACCCTTGGTACTACTGTTTCGTGGAAGAACTCAGGCTAACCACCTTGAGATCTAAAGAAATTGAAATATCCCTTAAACCGTGACATAGTTCGGGATCAATCAAAATTATGCATAAAGTGTTTCAACCTGCGTTTTGGGGTTCCTGAAATCTACATACACTCCGGTAAGCTAACATGGCAATGGAAAATCACCATGTGGATGGTATTTAGCAGGAAAAATGGGGACATTCCACTATCATTCCATTGCTATATATATATATATTTACCAAAGGGTAAAATTGAGACATCAACAACACCTCCCCAAACGAGGTGAATCTTCTCCAAAAATCCTCCACCCCACACCTGTCCAGTAGCTGAGTTGGGATTGGAGGGATCTGGCGACCTCGAGGCAAGCGTTGGGTAAGTTGACACCCTCGAAACCCTGAAGAAGTTTGATACCCTTCTTTCATTGATTTTGCCCACAGGGACCCTGGGAAGATGGGCCCCCAAACTTCCCCAAAACCCCACAACAAAAAGACATTTCTTCATAAACTGTTGGTGAAACGTCCGGGGTATCTTCCAGGGGTATGTGGGTGAGATCTTAGATTCCTGTCGTGGAAGCAAAAATGGGTCCCTTCAATAGTAGTTGCCTTTCAAATGTACAGTAGCCATTTTCGCCGCTTCCATCACTGGTTTTACTGGGTGAGTGGCTAATATCCAATTAATATCATACAACTTGGAGGTTTCAGATAATGGTAAAGCTTGGTGGTGTGGGGCCCTGTGATTTGGATTCCGATTGGATCCCCCTGGTGAATTTGATTCTGATCCTACGAGAAAAATCCCAAACCACCAGGCCCCAAACCACCAAAGCCACCCAAATGCTCCATGGGATGGAAATGTTTACATATATATCTCCCCCTTGTTCCTGTTGCCATTCTTCACCGGTAAATTATTCATACATGCCTTGTTTGGGCCATGACTGGAGATTTGAATGGAAGATCAGGGATTGTAGAAAAACATGCACCCCAGAAAACTTTTCGTCCCATGGATCCATCAATGGGTACTTCAAGATCGTCAGATTTTTCTTTCCCTATTCATAGGCCTCAAAAACCCAGGGAGGAGGAAGGTTTACCTGTCATCCTTTCCTCCTTCCCAATGTTTTTCCAAGATACACATGTGAAATGTCCAAGTCCGAAATGAAGGAGGACTTCCTCTCATCTTTTTGCAGAAAAAAACAAAGTGCAACAGGGGAGTTTTCCACTGCCTAAAATTGGGGATGGTCACTCATCCCACCTGAAAAATAGGGAATCCTTATAGGTTTATAAACCCCTACGGACTTGGGTTGATGAGTTTATCCCCTATCATATCGAAATAATACCTAGGAGTTTACATCGACCCGAATGGCACATATGGGAAAAAATGGTGAGCATCTGCGTTGAAACCAACAATCTTGTAAACTTGGTGGTTGAGAATCTCAAAAAAACATGTCAAAATTCCAAAGGTGTAAACAACATGTATCTAGAAAGCATTGTTTATAAACACCCTTACATAAAAGGGATATCATGTTCATCATCACAACATGGTGAACAGACTAATCCCCAATTCATTGATATTAGCATTGTTTACTAAAACTATTGTATTGTACCATCTCCACGTTGAAACATTTTTGTAACTGTAGGGTAGCTTTACTGTGATAGGTCAGACACATGATTTCAATGTACAGTCTTGAAGCTACTAATTACTGACAAATCAGCCCTTTAACCTCTAAGTTGAGGGTCAGAAATTCTGCGGAAACCAATTTGAGGTTGGTGTTTTGGTAGTTTATCCCATCATGGACAGGGGCTCGCAAAAATCCCAGTTGGTGTAGGATTTCTTCCATCAACAGTATTTTAAAGTTTGCTTCTCTTTGGTCCCTTCCTTCCTAACGTGTTTGAGCCGTTTGGCTCGCCAGACGTATGAGCTTAATTTGGGTCCGAGATCAACGTAATACAATGTTGCACTGCGGGGTAGAAACTTCATAATATAATTATAGCTTCTTGAAGTCGTGACCTCGTTTGGATCCATAATTGACCGTTTCGGGGCTTTTTCGTGACCTCCATTTGAGGAATCAATCCATGTCACTTTGAAGAAGCTGGAATATGTGCATATATATATACTGGTTGGTGGTTTCAACCTATCTGAAAAATATAAGTCAGAGTCAAAATGGGAATTTTTGGAGTAAAAAGAAAAATATTTGAAACCATCACCTAGTATATATATTATGTATATATATGTGTGTGCTTCAAAACGCTGGGGCCCAAGAAAATTTCCAATCCCCCAAAAAGAAGTAATCTGGAGACTTGTACCCACAACTTCCAACTTCCTCCAAGGATGTTGGTTTCCGTTTGTCTCCTCATACCATCCATAGGACTGGTATATACATACCTACACTCAATCTATCTTTTATGGTCAATGTAGGTAAATATACATTTTCAAGTCCCATGGATCCGTCCACACGCCGCCCTTTTTGTCTTTTTGTTTCTTTTGCGCAAAAAGTTAAAGGTTAAGTTTTCAGTTTGATCCTTCCTTGGCCTTCATTGATTCATCATCCTTTTTTCGTTGGGTTTTTGTTGGAAACTCCGTCAATCACCGGTTCGTCTCCACGAGGAATTCTTCAAAGCTGCGGGGGGGTTTTCGCCCGGGCCGGCGGGTGGGTCAGTTGAGGGCTCAGGGGATGAAAAATCCGTGCGTCGTTTGATAAGTCATAATAAAGTCACCTGGAAAAATACAAACTGATTGCTGGTATACCAGGTACAACTGTCTGTGTCCAAATAAATTTCAAGGTTCGCATGTTTTTTTGTGTTTAAATGTACTAAAAATGTGGTGTACAATTCTGATATAGCTTTGTTTACTCTCTCAGCTTCACCCCGTTCAACTACCGTTCAACTCGCGCGCCATGTCATGTGTCACTAGAGAGCTATAGTAAAAACAAGTCTGTTTTTTTCCCAACTGTCAAAGGAATCAAAAGAATAGTTGGTGGTAACCAAGTCGAACAAATGTACTCCTCAAAATGGATCATTTTCCGAAGCTTTGGGGATTTTACAAGTCAAAAAAAACAGTCTTCATTCAAACATCACCTAGTTACTAGTTTCAGTTTGTTGCCATGTTTTTCCACCTTGACCGGCCCAGGTTTTTCGGTTTGCCTGTATTTTCTTTTCACAAACAGGTTTCGGTACTGTACATTCCAAACATCCCGTTACGACCAACGACCAATCCCTGCATGATACATCAAGGGGCGATGTACCAGCACCGTGCCAGATGATCAGATTGTCAACCCTCAAAGCACCACCGTTTTTGTACATCAAATGCACTGAGACTGCTTGTGTTGCGTTTTTTGTTTTTTTGTTTGGGTAAGATTGTTGTAACTGCAAAACAGCATGAACAACACCGATGTCCCTCAAAACATTAGGATAGCTGAAAGTAATGATTCAAACAAACATGTATATACATGTATATTGTTTTCATTCTGAGTGCTATCAACATCCTGATCATCACTTTTCAGGTGTTGTCGATCAAATAATTTACACATGTCGGGTCATTTTTGTTTGTGTTCACCCTCAAAATGCTCAGATCACTGTTTTTTCAGACGTCACCGTGTTGCCATTGGACGAATCTTTCAGCAGATTCACTGAAAGCGTCGTGTTACTGTCTCAATAGCAACTTCTTTGAATTGTTCATTGGCTTTGCCGTTCTTTTGTTCCTCGGTTTGCCACAAGCTGCACGAGAAGATCCATGGAAAGTGGACGCGTAAAAAGTCGTTGTAAATGGATGTAAATGGGCCCCTACTTATAACTAGTAGGGACCCACCCACCATGTGGAAGAACTTTTCTAAACTTCCAAATCGTGGCTCTTTTTACATCAAAGAAAAAACCTGGAAGCAAAAAAAACGTGGCTTGAGACCAACATCTACTACCTATCAAAATCTCGCTGGTATCACATCCCTATGGATCCAAGGATCCGCTGCTAGGAATGCACGGAAAGGGTACAATTGGGGGGGCCCAAAGTATCTTCTTAGGAGGTATAACTGGATCCATAGGGTATTGTAGAGTGTGTGATTTATACAAGGTTCCCTACCAATGGAGTGAAAAAACCTACTTATAACTGGTATCATATGGCCCACTTTGTAGGAGTAGCTCAAAAGATTCAAAAGTTACTCCTAAAAGAACCCAACCGACGGACCTAGAAATACCTACAAAAAAAACAAGTTGTGTGTGTGTGTTTTTTTTTAAGGGTAATCTTGAATCAGCTCGAAAGAAAACACAAAGAAACAGTCATAGTTAAGCCCTATAAAAGGCTTAACAATGAATGTCTAATGTACATGTTAACCACCGAGCAGTGACTCACAAATCATAGAGAGTCTCATTTCTCATCAATGATTTCTAGGGAATTTTTGGTGGAACGTCAGAGGAGTCTGGTTCAACAGCCATGAGATTCTACAAAATGTTCATCCTGGTAAGGTTCTTTCGGTACCATTAACAAAACACCGTGAGCAAAAAACAACATGTTTCACAAAAAGGTTGCAAATGTCCGGAGATGTTCATAGTTTGCAATTTTAACTACGTAGTATCATAGTTTCACAAACAGGTTGCAAATGTCCGGAAATTAATCAAAAAATTGCAATTTTCATTTTGAACTACGTAGTAAGTATCACATCCTGCTTGGAAGGGTGTATCAAGGTTCACCCGTGATTTTTCACAAAGCTTTGGGTTTTTTTCATCCAAGTTTGACATTTAAGATGCGGGGTAAGCTATGCAATTGAAATCCGAAAACAAATGAGCCACGAAAAAAAAACACCTCCTACTTTCCATTGAATCCTGGTTGGTTAATAGGGATCCTTATAATGGTTTATCATAATCAATTATGTATAATCCGTGTAAACCTGGGTAGTACAATCCCCTATATACAGGAAATAACCAGGTTTTTTTTCATTCCTCAAATAATGTTGATCATGTTGGTTGCCGGTTGCCTGGAAGTTATCGTTCGCGACGTGAAGTCGTGAAGCTTTCGTGACTAACATTTGACAAGTACAAATTCATACAAATTCAAAAGAAAATCAACAGATACTCCGATTCTCAGATTCGCACCTTTCAGTACAAGCCTGTCTAGTTGCTGAAAAAAAGCTGCCAGACTTCTTCGAAACGTTTTACCACCTGGTCCCCATCCGAAGCCCAGCAGCGGTCGGTAATTCTTCTGCCTTTTCCTGCTTCTTTTTGTTGGTCATTTTTCGGGGGGCAGGGCCGTCATGTGAATTTCAACAAAGCGATGAAAATGAACATACAACCGTATGTGTTGGAAAAAAGTCTTCCCAAGAGGAACTGCACGTAGATATACATATATAGAGATTTATGTAATGTGTATTTATACACAGTAGAAATATGAGTGTACTTGGATATGGTCGATCTACATCAGGATGGTTATATCTACATATATTACATTTATCTTATATAAACATAATGAGACATAGTGAGCAACTCTCACACAACAAATTGTAAATTTTATCACATGACCTGTAAATGCAGGTCAATACACCTTGAATCAAGAGTGTTTGGGCATACCTATACATCATAATTATACTTCTTGGAGTCTTGATGAAACAAACAATCAGAAATGAAGTTCAAGGTTTACTAGGCTGGAACAGCCTTGGTAAGCCTTTTTCTACATATATACATTCCTTCTCTTTTCCTAGGAAACCGGTTTCAGAATTATCTCCCGTAGATGGTGAGGAATCCTATCATCTGGAAAGTAGACAATTAAAATGTGTATAGAATATTAACGTATCTAATTAAATACAGTATACCAGTAGTGCCCGGACAAGCCGGGGGCGGAAGTTTCCAAAAGGAAAAGAACTATATAGCACAGAAAGAATTTGCCTATAGAATGTGCGCATGGTGACCGACCAGCGCGATGCCCAAATCATTTCTTTGCTGTGAACGAGCCTTCTACACTTCCATGGTGGTGATGTTTTGTGCTTTGTAGTGAAGTGTTTTGATGTCTTGATGTCTGTTCCGGGGTCAGGTCATGTGATGGTCACGTCATTTGATGCGATGTGATGGCTTGTGTTGTGTCATGTCACGTGATGCAATGCGATGTCATGGTGATTAGCTGTACCACTCCAGTACTACCCTGTATTACAAAGTACTACTCAAGTACTACTCTGTACTACTCCAGTACTACCTTGTATTTAGTAGTACTCCAGTACTAACCTTGTACTACAAAGTACTACTCCAGTACTAACTTGTACTACAAAGTACTACTCCAATACTACCCTGTACCCAGTACTACCCTGTACTACAAAGTACTAATCAAGTACTCAAAGTACTAACTCC
>DF245317.1:0-18158 GCA_000507305.1 Breviolum minutum Mf 1.05b.01 | reverse complement strand
ATATTGTTGATTGTTCTGTTTTATGGATTGTAATGTAGATTTTTATGAGGATATTGTTGATTGTTCTGTTTTTTGGTTGAAATGTAGGGAGGGGTATATGGTTTTTAGGTTATTTGGTTAGTAGTTCTGTTTTATATGGTTGTAAATGCTATTGTAGCATTTTAATCGTAGAACTCTGGTTATAGCCATTTTTGGGTGAGGACCAGCTTTGGGGGAGTGGACGTGGTGCCATTGCTGGGTGCCATTGCAGGGTGCCAATCTCTGTTGCATATCTTCCTGCTATACTCAGGGCCACCAATTTCACTTAGACACGCAAGAAAACAACAATGAATTTTGTTTAGAGCTTCTTGCAGACGTTACGCTGTTCTTTACATTGATAAAACAAAAATTGTTTTTTGCTATCTGGGGTCTATGCTGGTATAATTTTGCCTAAGAAAAGGCAACTCAAGTTTCAGACTATGACTACGCCGTGGACCCGCGTCCGGGACATCTCCATATCGCTCGCTCTCCGGACCTCTTATATAATTCAATGCAGACTGCGCCTTTCCCACCATCGCCAGCATCTGCAAGGCCACAGTGCAAGGCCACATGCCATAGCCGTATCGCTCCCTGGCGGTAGTAACGCTAAAGGGGAACCGAAACATCAGAGATGTTTTGGGAAAACCAGGGACCTCGCCATTATATATTACTGTAAATATATTATATGATATACCTGCTATGACGTTTCTTCATCAGTATCTACTGTATATTGATGTGTTTCTATGTACGAGTGCAGTTTGAAGATTGAAAAAGTTTGTTTTTCCACCACATTTGATGAGTCGATCTTGCTCTTTGAGAAATCACGGCCAGTCTGTGGATCCTTTTGCGGATTTGCTTGGAACCATTATGTCATGGTTGCAACAGGCAGGTGCTGAGTTGGATTGTGGGAAGACAAAAACACAAAGAAGAGACGTGCAAATAGATCTCCATTCCGAAAGCTATGTTCTCCTATTCTTGCTCGTGTGATTTTTGAATGCTTGTACTTGGGCTCAAAAATCAACAGCAATCTTCTTTGCCTCTGAATCCAAAACGCTGAAGCGCAGCTTTCAATATTGAAAAAAGATGGCCCTTCCTATGAAGAAATCAGTGATGAAGACCCTGAAGAGCATGAAGGCAAAGGCAAAGACTGGAATGAAGGTCATGAAGAAGAAGGCAGTGAGCAAGATTGCACGAGGCAAGTTGGCAAAGGTGGTGGTCTTCAAAGGCCAAAAGGAGAAGACGGCAAGTGGGCATTCCCGTTCTGACCTCATGAAGAACAAGAGGAACAAAGTTGTGAGTAAGAAGCAGAATGCCGCAGGCAAGAAGGCGTATGCGAGGATCTCTACCTGGACTAATAGTGTGATCAAGGCCCGAAAGGAGTTGGGCATCAAGGGCTTCTGCGCGGTGAATGGAAAGACTTCGCAGGGACGGGCACTCTATGCTAAGGCCAAGGCCATCTATGCCGATGCTTGAGAAGTTCAACTGCAGGCAGTTTGAGCTTGCGTGGTAGTTCACGGAGAATCCAATCTGCCTTTTGATCTTCTTTTACAGCAGATTAAACTCAGCATGTACAGCAACTTTGGCTGAGCGACTGCAAGACTGGCAGCCGTCAGAGATCTGCAGTAGAAAAGCTAGAAATTGGGCATGTGCTGAGGAGTGAGTAGGTAGCACTGGGATATTTAACTCAATGTACATCCATCACTGAAATGAAAGGGCACACATTCAGATGCTTGGGTCTCTGTAGTCTTTCCACTCTGATTTGACTTGCATTTGAAATATGGCAGTGGTGAGAAGATCAGATTTGCAAAGGACACTTGAGCGGTCAGAATGTTGTTGTTTTATGTCATTGGTTTGTTTATCTGGCTCAAGTCATCTTGCAAGCTCTTGCCTTTTGCCTTTGATCCTACTGCTTCCTGTCAGATTCACAATGGCCCTTCCTATGAAGAAATCAGTGATGAAGACCCTGAAGAGCATGAAGGCAAAGGCAAAGACTGGAATGAAGGTCATGAAGAAGAAGGCAGTGAGCAAGATTGCACGAGGCAAGTTGGCAAAGGTGGTGGTCTTCAAAGGCCGAAAGGAGAAGACGGCAAGTGGGCATTCCCGTTCTGACCTCATGAAGAACAAGAGGAACAAAGTTGTGAGTAAGAAGCAGAATGCCGCAGGCAAGAAGGCGTATGCGAGGATTTCTACCTGGACTAATAGTGTGATCAAGGCCCGAAAGGAGTTGGGCATCAAGGGCTTCTGCGCGGTGAATGGAAAGACTTCGCAGGGACGGGCACTCTATGCTAAGGCCAAGGCCATCTATGCCGATGCTTGAGAAGTTCAACTGCAGGCAGTTTGAGCTTGCGTGGTAGTTCACGGAGAATCAAATCTGCCTTTTGATCTTCTTTTACAGCAGATTAAACTCAGCATGTACAGCAACTTTGGCTGAGCGACTGCAAGACTGGCAGCCGTCAGAGATCTGCAGTAGAAAAGCTAGAAATTGGGCATGTGCTGAGGAGTGAGTAGGTAGCACTGGGATATTTAACTCAATGTACATCCATCACTGAAATGAAAGGGCACACATTCAGATGCTTGGGTCTCTGTAGTCTTTCCACTCTGATTTGACTTGCATTTGAAATATGGCAGTGGTGAGAAGATCAGATTTGCAAAGGACACTTGAGCGGTCAGAATGTTGTTGTTTTATGTCATTGGTTTGTTTATCTGGCTCAAGTCATCTTGCAAGCTCTTGCCTTTTGCCTTTGATCCTACTGCTTCCTGTCAGATTCACAATGGCCCTTCCTATGAAGAAATCAGTGATGAAGACCCTGAAGAGCATGAAGGCAAAGGCAAAGACTGGAATGAAGGTCATGAAGAAGAAGGCAGTGAGCAAGATTGCACGAGGCAAGTTGGCAAAGGTGGTGGTCTTCAAAGGCCGAAAGGAGAAGACGGCAAGTGGGCATTCCCGTTCTGACCTCATGAAGAACAAGAGGAACAAAGTTGTGAGTAAGAAGCAGAATGCCGCAGGCAAGAAGGCGTATGCGAGGATTTCTACCTGGACTAATAGTGTGATCAAGGCCCGAAAGGAGTTGGGCATCAAGGGCTTCTGCGCGGTGAATGGAAAGACTTCGCAGGGACGGGCACTCTATGCTAAGGCCAAGGCCATCTATGCCGATGCTTGAGAAGTTCAACTGCAGGCAGTTTGAGCTTGCGTGGTAGTTCACGGAGAATCAAATCTGCCTTTTGGTCTTCTTTTACAGCAGATTAAACTCAGCATGTACAGCAACTTTGGCTGAGCGACTGCAAGACTGGCAGCCGTCAGAGATCTGCAGTAGAAAAGCTAGAAATTGGGCATGTGCTGAGGAGTGAGTAGGTAGCACTGGGATATTTAACTCAATGTACATCCATCACTGAAATGAAAGGGCACACATTCAGATGCTTGGGTCTCTGTAGTCTTTCCACTCTGATTTGACTTGCATTTGAAATATGGCAGCGGTGTTTGTGTTTGTGGCAAGATGTGCAGGCTGGAGGAACCTTGGAGAGAGAAGCAGTATTACCTTTGATAAAGGCCGTAAATCGCTGCCTCATGAGTTTTTAAGCAAGTTGCTACCAGAGAAACATGCCAATGTTGGCTGACTTTATTTCTTTCAACTTTCGAGGCCATGGGTTTCAAAATCAGAGCCGTGATCCAAGCGCTCTCGTGCTCGCCTTAAGGGATCCCTGAAGTCCCCTCCATGGTGCTGGTGGTGCCGGTGGTGTTGCGTCAGCCTAACAACGAGGCAAGACGTTTTTTGGTCGCACCCGGAAGCTGAATGTGAGATTCTGCTGCGGACACCTGCCAGAAGCCAAGAATTGCAAATCAGAAACCATTGGGGTTGAATGACATTGGGATATGATGTAAGAGAGGGGACCATGGAATTGTGAAGTGACTATTGGAATTGATGGTTTTTTGGATGTTTGTGATTGGAATCTTCGAAAATTCCTGAAGAAACGGATTACTTTTCAGGCTGGGGCTGCACTTCATTCCAAGCCCTTGCCTTCGAATTACCTGCATGAAACGGAAGGGAAGCTCAGCAAACACACGAAACATGTCTTTGAAGAGGGCTCTTCCCTCAAATGATATCATCTACGTTCTTTTTGAATCACACATGTTTCTTGATATCTCTCTTCATGCGCATTCCATCCGTTTGTTTCGAAAGGAATTCATGGATACATGTGATAATTCGTTCCTTACCATGGAATTTCGAGTTGATGTCTTGTATGTCTCATGGATTTGATGAGTCCGAAAATTTTCAAGATCCTAAGTTCTGTTGAGGTGAGACGAAATTTGGTCTCGCATGCTGGGGTACCAAGGTGTTTTGAGAGGCAAACATGTCTGAAGACGTTTTTCTGCGGGATTTTTAGTACCATTTTCAAATTTGAATGAACTTGTGATTTTTTGACTAAGTTTTGATTCACATTTTTCCGACTTTCGAGGTGAAGCAGATGGGCTCCAAGGCTAAGTACGACAAGTTGGCTGGTCTTCTAGGCCGGCACACGAAACGAACAACGCCACGCCGAAACGAACCAACGACCTTACGGCCTTACGACGAATCGAGCAGGCTGGAACAACAAGTCGGAACTTCGAAGAACGTGCTCCGACTGCGTGAAATCTGCGTGCAGTGATAGTCAAAGTTGATGAAACAAGCATCGGATTCTGAAATAGAAGTGTTTAGAATCTGCTGAAGCATCCATGTTGACCGTTTTTGTCCTTGCTTCAGGTACGGTGCTTTACGCATTGTGCTTGCAGGGCTGCACGAGGCCTCCAAATCATGTTGTGATGCACCTCTTCTTTCATACGCCACGTCGCACGCGGCGTGTCCAGATCTTTTACGACTCGAACAAGCTCTACCTGAAGCAGGTTCTGGAAGGGGACCAGTCCTCAGCGCTTGAACGACGAACATGTCAGAGGAACTTGCTAATCCTTCTCCTTGTTTGGATACAAATCAGGTGGTCGAGTGGCCAGTCAACAAGGATGGCCGGATAGGTGCGGTGATGATGACATGTTATGATTTGTTCAGGCAGCCAACAACTCCTCTCACTTTTCGACACTCATGGAGTTTTTTGAAAGGAAAACGTCATCAAAGTAGAGCTTGAATTTTTCAAATTCACTTACTGAAGAGCTGCAGGACCAAATTCCAGCAAGGACACTGTGCAACACTGGACCCGTGCTTGTGATGATTTAAAAGGTGAACACCTCAAAGACATCACAAAAATACACAAATTGTAACAATGCAGATTCGTTGTGTTCAATGTTGTGCGGCCACTTCTACAGACTTGAGGTGCTGGGGACATCGATTGGTTCAATGCCAAACGTCAGCTTCTGGGTGTTGTCGGGTGCCCCGAAGAGATTCGTCGACTGGTAGATCGACCGACTTGTGTAGCTGCAGGTGATGAATCAAGGAGGTCGATTGGATGTGCAGGTGGGCTGACACATGTGGATGGAAAAGATTGAAATGATTCAATAGTTGAATAGATTTGTCAATGGGTGGGAAGGATGGTGACACCTTCAAAATGGATAGCAAAGATTGGGAGCTGCAGCTGCCAAGTGTTTTGTGTGAGCTGTTGAAGGTCGCCCGATGGTTGGTGAACCCTGCTGGAGAGGAGGCCTTTTGCATCGGGGCACCTTGACATGGCCTTTGTTGTGTTGAATGTCGACAGGATCCTATGGGATCTCCTGAAATCATCCCGACTTCAAGTAAATGATGGTGGAAATTGTGGAAACTCTGTTTGGATGACGCGATGATGACAGGCCACTCTGGAACGCGTCTTTGAGAAAGGTTCCAAGTACGACCTGACCAAGGTGTCTCTGGAAGAAGTTTCATGAAGAGTGAAAGTGGTGAAGACTCAAGGAATGATACTGAATGGTGCACACTTATCGGGCGATGTGTCTCTAGATGCCTGAGACGTTGTTACGTAAATGTAACCATTTTGGTTGGTTTCATTGGACTGTCCTCGCAAAGGTGCTTTTTTGGGAGCCCAGACGTGTCTTTAGAAGACGGCAACCAATGGCAGTTGAGGATGCGCAGGCGTTTCTCATGTTTGACCCGATCTCGGTTGCATACCTAAATTTGTTTTTCCTTAATTTTTAGTGTAGAGTCTGCAGGCATGCGGTCGTTTTGAACATCGAATTTGCACGTGACAACCGATAATGTACAAGCGGTGGTTGTCAAGTAGGGAGCAGGCGCAGGCAGTTCAATCACCACACAGTAGCTGCATGACAGAAAAGAAAATACAGCTCTCAACTCTCACGCCGTCAAGAGAAATTTGATACTATACCATGTATCCATCAACAAGATCCAACCAGTACTTATTGGTGGTTGACTTGAAGATTCATTTTTACTCACAGGATGCTGCCATGTCCAACCCTGAATCAGGGCGACCGCGTTGACTTCAATTTGCAGCAGGCCATTCTGAAGGCACGAGGAAGCGTCAACCGCAAACCGTCGACTCCTGCAAAAAGATATGGTCAACAAAAAGAGGGGAATTTTGTATCCACACTCAAGATGAGTCCCATTTGTGTTTGCATTTTTTTTGCAGTATTTCTTCATGTTTTATGCACATTTTGTAGCCAGAAAAACTGCCAACAGTTTTTGAGATTCTATGATATCAAAGGAAAGTACCATGAGGCCAAACAACTCATGAGGGCGCCTTGCCTTTGTACCTTTTCAGGTGCTTCGCTCTAAAGGATCTGCATCGTTGGAAGAACTCAAGGTGAAACTGGGACGTGAAAACTGACAGGTCATGATGAGTTTACCTCATTAGCAAAGACTTAGTCAGATCACAACATGAACAAGAGTTGCACAGCAACTCATGGCATGAATTTCATGAAATGTTTCTTGCCAACAGAAATCTTGGGCCCCTGGGTGCCGACTTCACAATGGTACAAGTGTCAGGCTGCCTTGGACGAAGCAGGTTTGTCTGAGAAGGCGAGGGGTTCTATTCATTGGGATTGGTATGGAGGAAGGAGGAACTTGAATGATGAACAGTTGCCTGTTGTATCGTTTGCTGAGTGGGTTTGGATGTATTCAACATTTTTGGCTCATGATTTATGTCAGCTATAAAATACAAATATATACATTGTGAATTTTATATGAATATATGTAAAGAAGTAGCTGGAAGTTGAAGTACCGGTCTGCTTCAAGGCTCGTAAAAAGATGTTTGCCTCTTGTACCGAGAAAGATAGAAAGCCCTTTGATTGGTCAGCATTCAGCAGTCCGTTTCTCCTAAGTATTGTATTATAACTATTGTAACTGTTACTGGATGTCAACATTCTCCAACAGAAGCTCTGATCTAAAATGTTATGTCTCTATGTTTTCTTATGCAATTGCCCGTGAGCCTACTGCAGCATCACCTCAGACAGTAAGCATGCAACCAGCCACATGTGTCATGGCCAAGCTGCGACCCAGCTTTTGTAGATGGAGGCGCTTGGTCGGGGGCCATGCAGGTGCTTTCTTGTGAAGATGGAATGGAGGTGTTATAGTGAAAACAACACTATGTTGATGGGATGACGGTGTGAATTCGGGACACTTGCTGCTTCACATCAGGCCTATTGCCCCTCGATTGCGGCCCTTTTCCTCAGGACGGCCTGTCATGGTTTGACAGTCGTTGGAATTGATCAACGCTTACCCTATAGATTCGTACCTGAAATCAGAAAATGAACACGCAGAACATCCTGGCTCCCAAACTAAAACACGAAACTTCTTCAATTTTTGGTATGATCTCTTGTCTTGATGCAAGCTTCTTTACAGAATCAGAATCGCAGGACACATTTTGTCAGCCTTCACAGAAAAAACAGGAAAAATTCCTTTTTTGATACTACGGATTGCAGGTAGTCTTCCTGGAGAAGCGCTTGCTCCTGGAGTTTCTGGGCCTGATGTGAGCAATTTTCCGTGTGAAGGTGGAAAAAACAGGTCACGCAATTTTTCCGTTTTTTTTTCAGGTTCCCGGAGGTGCTGCCAAGTTGAGCGACATCGCCAAGGTCGGAGAGAAATACAACGCAGGAATTTGACTGGGAAGTGTTGGGGAACTGGAGGTTTGTTTGTTTGTATGACTTTTTTTTTCTGGAGATCTTGGGCTTATGGCGATAAGCCCTTAAGCTTAAAGGTTGTTTCCAAAAAGGCAGATAAGAGCTACTACATTTGGATGGTGTCCGCATTTCTCAACGGAGTCTCAAGCTAGATACAACCTTGGAACCAACCCCCTTGGTCTGTAATTGAAAGTAGGGAATAACTCCTTTTCCCTCGTCAGGTAAAAGTCTTTCGTTATCATATATCAATCATACATGACCAACAAAAATCACCAAAATCACCAGTGTCTGGTTGCTGACCTTTGGGGTGAAGCTGCAGGTGCCCTTGTTGCAAAAAGAGTCGCTCGTGCGGGTGCGAGAAATCTGGCTCGAAAGGCGGCGTTTTAGAGTCCTTTTTAGGAGAGTTTTTCTGTTCATTTTTGGCTCATTTCAACTCATTTCCATTTTTTCTACAACCAAACTTGATTTGTTTTGCCGTTTTTTTTTTTGACGAGTTTTTGATGACATCGGCCAAACAAATGCTAACATCTGACAGGTTTCAAGGCGATCCTGTGGCAGTCGCAGGGGTCATGAACTTACTTAGAGATGCTCGATTAAGACAAACCTCGCGGTTCAGTCAGGCTGGCTTTTAAAGGATGTGGAGAGAGTGAAATTGGAATGATATTGTTTGGTATTACTCCAATTGTTACATGTTATGATGTTTATTTTTGCTCTCTCTTGTGCCCCAGTTTTTGCTGTTGACATCAGGGTCGATGTCCCTCCAAACTGCGTTTTCCTCAAATTTCTCCGCTTCCTTAGCCGATCGTAAGGCCTTGACGGACAAAGACTTTCGATCGTTGAAGGCCAATGCAGAGGTGCGGCACGGCAGTGGCAATGTCGAGTGAGTAGCAGTGGTGTTTTGGAAGGTTTCATGTTGGGAAAATTATAGCCTCGCAACTTTTGGGGATATTATGGTGTTGTCTCGCAAAAGTTAAAGCCATAGCCTTTGGGGAGGTTCGAAATAACCAAATGAAATTGAGATGAATGCTGCTCAATCCTCTTGCAACAGCAGAGACGTGAAAAGTTGAGGGCGACATAAGAATTCAGACATTTTTTTGCTTTCATCTATTTGAACAAATCAGAGAAGATTCTCAAGAAAGGTCTATTCATGATGGAGTTCAGCGGTTTTTGAAAGAAAAGCACAAACAAAAAGCCATCTTGCGGTATTGGTGAGATGTCATGATTGATGTCGATTCATGACTTGAGAGGCCTGCCCAATGTTTGTGGTACCACTTCCACGTGGTGAAGGCTATGCAAACCTTGTATGGCAGGCAAGTCGAGTTGCTGGTGGTTTGTTGCTGCAAAAATGGAGAAATGTCCCAGCAATGTGCAGGCGCAAGGAGCACGGGTTCTCTTCAAAACATTGGAAGGATTTCAGTCACTGAGCTGCATTTCTTCTGAGTGGACACACAGCCCAACCGGTAGCAGTAAAATGGCCTATTTTGGTTTATGAACATGGTGGTATAGTTCTACAATGCTTTACAGTATTACTAGAATAATAATACTCCCCCAAAAACTAACATTACAATGGAAAAACGACCATTTTTGATAGGAGATACGTCTTCAAACGGTTTTTCTTCCATTGTCATGCTATTTTTCGGGGGTGTACACTCACATCCTCATCCTTGTGTTGATCTTTTCCCGGAGACTTAGGCAGAACTCTCCAGTGATCGATTTGGGTGTCAACTTCTTTACCGAACTGCTGATGTGGTCATCTCAGCAAGTCCTGGATGGTCAATGGGATTGAAGATTTGTCGAATTAGTAAATCGTGTTTCTTTTGGTTTTCCATGTTTTTTTCATATCCATTGTTTTGCTGTAACAGTGTCAAAAGCCCTGCAAAGTAGGCACTGATGGCAAACTCCTGACATTCTCACCACGTGGGTTGGACACGATTCTTGCGACCCTGAGGGTCGTACCTGTTGAGGTCTCATCAGCTGGTGCTGTTGCGGGGTGAAATCAAATCAAATCTTCTTTCAAAGGCCCGGGTGTCGTCGGTTGTCGGTTGAATGCTTCACTGCCTCAGCATAGCTCACAGAAAGGATCTGGAGAAATTCTTGCATCAACCAGCAACATGTATTTGTTTGTGTTTTTTTTGTGTCTGTGCTTCTATTTTTGCTGTGTTTTTTTGCTGATCTACTTTCAAAATCCTCCAAAATCTCCACCTTTTCGCCAGGACGAAGCTGCCAAGTTGGTTCGTTTCATGCGGGAAGCCTATTGCGATCCCACACTCTTTGGATGGGTGAAACGTCCACCTCTCAGCTTTCAGACAGTGTTTTTTTTGGCGCCTGAAATGACGATTCGGCATGACTTGGTTGATGACTTGAGAAAGTTCAATCAGTTTTGGTGATAGTTTTGGATCTTTACATTTTGGATGTGAAGGGGGGGGTACCCCGGTAACTGGGTAACCTTGTTTTTGTTCCCCCTCCAGATTCGGTCCCCAACGATTTTGAAAGTGATCCCGAAAACCCCCCCAAGGTTTCAATCACTCTGCACGAGATTTTGATTGGCAAGAGTATATGAGAGAAGGTCGTCCTTTGGAGTAGGGAACCTCAAGGTTTTTGAGAGTTTTACCCAACAAAATGATGGGGCGATTTTTGGTGCCATTTTTGAAGAGCTGTCATTTTTTTGTTTTTGTTTTGGGGGGAAGCCTTCAACATCATGTAAGATCTATATATTTGTATTCTTCTAATTCCGAGCATCTTCAAAAGATTTTGTATGGTTTCAAATTCCGAAGACATCAACTTTATGATTCAACCTTTGAGTCGCTTGTTTCTACGCAGATTTGCCTCCAAGGCGCTGGCAGTCGATGTCCAACTGAGCCCGAAAAAGCTGCAAACTGCCAAACTGCCAAACCAAGGGGTCCACGAAAACCTCCAACTGCTGTAGTTCAACGTTGTGACGTCATCGTGGTTGACCTTTCTTGCAACCACGAATCAGGCAGAGGAATCCGCCATCTATGCCGCTGCGTGATGTTGGCTGATTTTCTTAAAGATTGCCATTGAATCACTCTTTGGCTTTTGTGAGGGGGAGTGATGTGGGAAGTGACAATGAACAGATGGAATGGGTCCCGCCAGGCAAATGATTCCAGAAGTCTTCTTCATGCCCGAGCATGTTTTCCTAAGCTACTTGGGTGTGAAACAGATACCATAAGAATTGCACACAACTTTTGAAGGATTTTGGCAAAGGACTTGTTGGATGCACAACTGTCTCTAAGGAATTCATGTTTTGAAGGATTCTAGACTCTGATTTGTGGAAGGCTAGTGTTATATTGCACCCAGGACATGTGGCTTTGGGAATCATTGCAGAAGATCCTCTTGCAGAGGCAGGTCAAATGCGTGAGATCTGAGATGACAGGGAGTCCTTGATTTGAGACCTGTCCATGTCAGATCTCCTGAGTCCCTAGTTGTTTTCAATATGTTTCAATGTCATGTTCATGTCATTCAACAACTAAAACCGCCCCCACCGCACCAACAGCATTTTCCTTGTCTGATTTACCATTGCACCTATCCTCGTATCCTTAGGATCTGGGGGAGGATGAAGTGGACGAGGAGGAGGAACTCTTTCGTGAGGCTTTGGCAGAGGCGGTTCTGGCGATATTGGTGACTGGCAACTGAAATTCATAGCTTTTGTAAATGAAGATCATGCCCAAACTTAGTAGCTAAATGGTTAGAGCCCCTGCAAATCCACAGATGAAATGAAATGAAGATGTTTGTGATTAATTTTTTCAGAACCCGTGTGTAAAATCCCTGTTGTTTCACTACAGTACTTACAACTCAGTGATCACAGCTATCAGCTATCACCAATCTCAGAAATCACTCGGAAAGGTGGCTGCCGCGGCTGCTGCGATCCCGGATACGGCCATGGAGGATCCACTACAAATCAAGGTGATGCCCAAGAGGGAAGAAATGGGGCGTGAAAACTCATTCCCAAAGGTCCGTAGCATCAAAACCACTGTTTGGTTGTTCCATATTGGGGATTACCCAATATGGGGATATTTTACAAGGCTACATGGTGTCATTTCCCCACAGGCTAGAGTGAATTTTGACCTTCCATCAGGCTCCCAATGGCAATGCTGGAGCAGCTGCGCAGCAGGAGGGGCAACGACAGCGGGTGAAGCACCATCCGTCACCTTCCGCCAAAATGGCAGGCGAAGGCTGCTGGAGTCAATCCCAACTTCTTCAGCTTCACAGGATTTGTCGCCAAAAAGGCGATAGATCTCAGTACTGTTGAGCCACCACGCAAGAAGCCCAAGTTGGTGCCCTCCGTAAATGATCATGGATCAAAATGATATTCAACATCCATGATTGATATGATATTCAACAAGAAGTCCTGGAATGGAAGAAGAAGTCCGTTTTGATATTCAACGGAAATGAATGGAAATTCGATGCCAAGAAAACGGGTCCATGATTTTGACACATCGTGGTATCACCGCAGTCAGCCGCAGTCATCAGGTACCATCCTGGCTGACTCCAGGCGCTGCGGTGCAAGTCCGGAACGGTGGAACCCCGGGAGCTGACCTTCCTGGAGCCATTGTGGAGGTCAAAGGCCCGGATGGAAAACGGGGATGTGGAAGAAAAACCGTGCATTCCGTTATATGATTTTTTCAACATCCATCCTGACAAAAATGCATGAAATTGATGTTTTGGATGGTTTTTCCATCCCAAGGGAATTTTTGATCATAGCACACCTGAAAGAATTCAAGCTCTGAATATGGCCTCGAAAGAGTCATGTACTTGACAGGTGATACTTGCCTAGTGCAGCTGGAGCGAACAGGCGAACGAGGCATAGAAGTGGTGGAAGAAGAACTTCCCTTTTCTGTGGGCTGTCCCAGAGTTTCATCGAACATGGCCTGTTTGTGATATACACAAGTGTGCATTTTGTCCGAGTCCTGATTGGAGGGACGCTATATGCTTGAAATCCCGCTCACAAGAGCTTTCAACCATTCCGAAAAAAGGAACAGGTGCCTTTCTGTCATTCCTGAAGTAACAGGAGTATCTCAGGCCTGCCAGAAGTCAATCAAACTACCACTGTGCATTCCTCCAGAAGAAGCGATGTATGAGGTGCTAATTCCTGTGGCACCTGAAGTTGGTCTTTGTGTCAAGGCATTGGAAAAAACCGTTTGGTTTCAAACACGGAAGGGACTTACTGAGGTGATTTTGAATCTGGACTAACCTTGTTCGCCTTTCTAGTTGTGTTGTGCTTTTATAGATGTGACATGAGGGGTGCCGTCCTGGATGTTGAAATCCAAAGCATCGCTGTTGAAATTGAAACTGACAGTTCATTTTTGGAACAGGTAGTTGGCGGAGATCGGATTGGGTGCATAGGCACGAGGAGTAATGGAGGATTGGTGAATGGACGCTGCCGAGCAACGAGAGCCAAGACTTTCAAGTCGCTCCATTTGCTCCTGTTGGTTGAGTGATTTGTGATTTGGAAATCATTCTGGGGAAGAGTGTAGGCCATGTTTCATACACTATGGAGAGCTTATGTTGCTTTTGCCTTTACATGCATGTCGGTCTCGCACATGTTGTTGAGATTTTTCTTACCCCAAGAAAATCCAGCATTTCCATCATTGCCAGGGAGGGGTATAAAGCATTTCCCGGTCCGTTCCCCAAGCATCTCGTACCTGACAGGCAAACTGGTGGGTCTGGCTGGCTCGGAAGCTGTGGTACAGATTGGAGGGTTCCTGGGCGAAAACGATTGGAGAGATCCAAGATCTCAGTTTGAAAATGGATTTTCAAAATTATATATGTATTGATATATATATATATATACGTATATATATAATTATGTACTTATATTGTATTTTTATATCAGATGACATAGGACTTGTGAAACTCACTATGCGTTCTCGCTGATGCTTTGGTTCTCTCGCATGTTCATTGGGATTCTCCAGGCATGTTCCAGGGAGGTTCTGAGGAAGGTTTCCTTGTAAAGTTCCGTGCAGCTTCTCGACTAGTTCCGGGGGCAAGGGACAAACAGAAGAATTGCTCATCGAGTTGCTGTGTGGAGCAAACTCTTCTCTCTTGTATATATATATTGTCTTCATTCATTTTTATCCATGTTCACACGCTCTTTCAGTTTTTCATTAGAAACGGCTTGGCCACTTTGGCCCAATAAATGAAAAGACACGTGACGCATGACTTTGAACATATTTACGATGTCATCTGACTTTGTATCATGGCCTCCAGAATTCGCATGTCATCTGCCTTTGTGATTGATTCTGGAATGGTCGTAGCATGTACTGGTACTTTATCATGTGCTTTTACAGGGGTGAGGAATGAAAATGGATGGCAGCCGCTAGTGTACTTCAAAATTCACAACTGCTGCCTCATGTGTTTCTCGAGGCCTATGCGGAGTGGTCAAACGCCAGGTTATTTGTGACTAATATACTTACATATGTACATAATACATGAATATATATATATATATGGTACCCCCCCAAAAACCTACATTTTCTCATTTTGTACCAGTATTTACAGTGGTTTTTGCATTTTTGAAGNTCATTCAAAAGATCTGCAATTGAAGAATGTATCAATGCAATATGGCATAAAACATCAAAATTAAGATGACATTACCTTCCGTATATTAATTAATGTACAATATTAAAAACAAAATGATTTGACCCAATCACGGTAAATGAAATGATATTACGTTCATTTGATATATTTATATTCGACTACATTTTGATGTAAAGGAAACTGAAGAAAAGACAAAAAAAATGTGAGAATAACACGAACAATAAAGATATGAATGAGGACTCAAATCTTGGCTTCAACAAAAATTGGTTTTAAGAAATCAAATTGGTCTCAAATGAAAGACCTTAATACATTGACTATAAATGAAGTATTTGTAAATTGATAATTTGTAGGTATAGTTCAATACATGTTAGATAAAAAGAGACATATATTTTGAGTCTTATTAAGATATACATTTATGGCGATAAGGCCTTTGTCCAATTTACTCTAATTGGTGTAATCCAAAAGGTAGGTTTTTTTTTGGGGGGGGCTAGCATATATATATATATATACACACAAGCATGCATGCATACGTTCGTACCTACGTATGTACCTACATACATTAAACATGCTAAAATGATGAAATGTTCTTTGGGAGGCTTGTTTGATGAACTTTTTATTTCCCGAAATTTTTGATCGTGAATGAAGAAGCTTGGCAGCTGAAACGGGACCCTAGGATGTGCTACGAAACATTACCCATGGGCCAGTGCGAAGCTTAGGGTCGCAGCATCACGATGATGTTGTCCATTTTTCATTCCACTTCGGTATGAACGATGTGAACACTTGGGAAAATGGGGGTCTAGAGTCATTCTAGAATTGAGGTGGGAGTATCTTGATGAAGTATCAGTATCAAGTCATCAAAATAGCACAGGCACAGAATGGTCCCATCATGTCCCATGCCGAAATCATTTTGCTGTGTCCAGGATTGCTGTAGTGGCTGCATGAGGACTTGCAGATACTATGGAGTGCACGGTGCTAGCAAGAAGAGCGTTGTAATCGTGCTGCGTTCCAAAAATGATTATGAATTCAGAAGTTTCTTGTAAATTTGACTTACGTCTGAAAGGATTCTGATACTTCCAGTGGTGTGCTGCCTAACACAGGAAACGAGGGGGCTAGGATCATGTACAGTAAATTCCAATGCTTCTCACCATTCAGATCGCGCGACCACAACACCGAGCAGCAAAAATTCCGAGAATAATTTGAGGAGATTGATTCTAGGAAGTCAATGTCCATAAAGATCAGGAGATGAGAACGTCGACAAGGATGATGACAATGATGACAATGATGACAAATATTGACAATGATGACGACAATCGTGATCATGATGATAATGATGATGATGACGACGACGACGACAATGATTCTGCTGAAGATGGCGATGATATGCGAGGAGGATCAGGAGGAGAAGGAGGAAGAGGAGGAGGAGGGGGCATTTGCGCGTCTGAGTGAACATGGTCAAAAGACGAAACTTCTGGTCCCTTTGTGACATAAACTGCATGAATTGTGACAAATTGCTGCAATGATTCTTGTGACTATATTTATATTGAATCGGTTGGCACACATTTTGGTTTTGCCGCATTGCATTTTCCATTTTTGGCTCACGGGTTAGAGTCGGGAGTCAGCGTACCCAGACACCATTTGCAGATGATACAATTGGAATCGTGTGCATCCACGTCTTTCTCAACATTGCATATATTATATATAATATATTTTTTTTACACATATTTATACATATAGACACCCATCCATTGTTAGCTTTCCACATATTTGTAAAAATGCCAGATGTTTGCATAAAGAATGCGTTCACGTACGCACACGTACATGTATTTACATGCAAAAAATATGACTTGTGATACTGGTACATGCCAGTAGCGAGGCCTTTTCTTAGGAGGTGTACCTTAGCCTCATTGCAAGATTATGTGCAACAAGTGACAGATGCCTGCCTTCAGTTTCGACGCCGAATCGCTTCAGGCTTGCCCGGGGAAACATACATCTCTACTACGGCAAAAACGGGCAACTTAAAGTAATAAAGTGATCCATGGCTTTTCGAGTTTCAAATCTGTATTCAAATTGGGAGGTGCTTGATGCCACTTGGCTGCCCCAAACATTTTCTGTGTGGATCTGTTTGTCAATCCTTTCCAAAGCGATGCTGTTCTGTAGCCTGGCAATATGTATTTGTTGAACACAATTTCGACCTTGACGATTTCTTAGGATTTCTTAGAATCTGATTTGTTTCAGAACTGCATCGCTGTCAAATGGTCAAATGCCCATCGTCATTTCTTGTAGCATTCGCAGGTGAGTCTGATGATTCATTGCTGTTTGCCCAAAGGGTTTGGAACTCAGGATTGAAAGTCCGCAGGCGCCTAGTCGCTTAGTCGCGTTGGATACCAACGTTGAGTGTTTGGTAGTTTTTGCCCATGTCCCACATACATGGCTCTTGATACAGAAGCAGATGCATAGACAGCAGATGGGTTGCCAAAGAGTGGGCTCAAGCACAGCTAAGACGCAACGCTAGAGTTTTTCACCAAGTTCTGGACACAAAGTCCAAATTCCAATGAAGCTTTTATCCAACAGCACGCTGGGCGCTTTGTTTCTGCTGCTACCATGCAGCTGTTTCAAGATGATCCGGGAGTCTATGGATGAACTGGCAACCAATGCAACCACCATTGACGGTTTCGCAGAGGTTGAGAAATGCCGAGAAGAAGAAGCGGCACGCGAAGCAAGACAACGCCAGCAAGCAGGTTTCTTGAGCATCTTCACTGGTGCCATGGATGTGGTGGCGGATTTGCCAGTGGTTTCTTTTCTTGGAGGCGCGGCCGACACAATTGTTGATCTTGCGCACCAGGACCAGAATGCCGCTGCGGACAACTGCGATCGCATGCTTGCGGATCTGACCCTTGAGAAGATTGATGAGATCGGAAGCAATCTGACACAGGGCTTTGATGAGGTTAAAAGCAAGCTAAACAATATGGAAGACAAGATGGACACCCATCATCAAGAACAGGTCCGCATGTTGGCGAACATATCCAACCAGATCCAACAGGGTAATCGCGAGATGCAGGTGTTAATCCAGAAGGAGGTGATGCAAGAGATGAAAACCTTGGGAAAGGACACCGCCTTGCTGTCTTCAAAGCTAGACCAGGCGTTGCAAAAAGGGATGGGTATCAACAACTAGGCCCAAGACAGCGGCAAGTTGATGCAATAATTGCTGCAATGAGTGAAGGTTTGAAAGAAAACATGCTAGCTGAAACTTATTCAACGTTACACATTCAGGTAAGTGTTTGTCCCTGATAGTGCGGCAAAGGGCGAAGCCTGTAACAAAATATGCAAAGCTGAAATGTAACTCCTTCAAGGAGCGAAGGCCTTGAAGAAACTTACACCAGACATGTTTTGCACCAAACAACTTTTACGCCAGACACCTTTTACACCAGTCACCGTTTATACCAGACACCTTTTACACCAAATAGCCTTTACAACACACAACTTTTACACCAGGCACCCTTTACACCAATAACTTTTTGCACCAAACCACTTTTAC
>DF245316.1:0-17937 GCA_000507305.1 Breviolum minutum Mf 1.05b.01 | reverse complement strand
ATACAAAAAGTATCAAAAAGTAGTTCATTGGTTTACCACTACTAATACTTCAAGTTTCTTCATTAAGGGCTGAAGCAACATTGATTTATATAACTTAAATTATCTTCATCTTGTCTTACTTACCCTAACAAGTTGCTGAAGCAGCAGCTCCATGGGGCCCGGAAATCGCCCCGATCCCATATATATATATATGTATAGAAATGTTCAACATGTGACCTTCTTAAACACGTACATGATGTAACTCGTTTGTTCAGAATTTATGATAGACCCCGCAGCTTCCATCAAAGCTAGTGATAGATGATATGCTCTTGGATAAACAAGCATAGAATCTGGTGATGGATATTGGGTGTGTGACATATCTTTGGAAGAAATATGAAATACCCTACAAAAAAAAGCGTCCATATCCCACCTTGGGAAAAGGAAAGTCATCGACTCAAAAGTGCCGGCTGGAAGGACATATGAGTTGGTTCCCACAGGAGGGTACCTGGTTAATGTTGGGCACTTCTCCCCCTCACTGAAACAAGTTGAGAATTCAATCATCAATCCTCTGTCCCCCTTTTTTACATTTGTACCATCTTGCATGATTCTGAGCAATCAATTAACATTTCATTTGAAGCTATCAAAATCTAAAGTGGATGCAATCTTAACATTGAAACTGAAACCAAATGCAAAAAGAGACCCAACATTTTCAGTGGATTCCAATTGCAATAAATTCTAGTTGGTGGTTTCAACCCATTTGAAAAATATGCTCGTCAAGCTGGATCATTTCCCCCAATAAAAATCTTTGAGTTGCCACCACCTAGAAATTTACCGGCCTTGGGATGATCTTCCACTGAAGTCGTGGGATTTGTATCTTTTTAGTTGTTTTTTGGCCCCCTTTTGGAACTGGCACCTATACGCTCCAATGGCCAACTTTTGAATCGCATCTTCATCCATTAAGAGTCTCAGCCTGACCGATTGGTCATGGGAAAACACCACCACTGAGGCCAACGGAACCGTTGGTTGGAAAAAACAGATGAACCATGCTACCTCGAAAACATAGGAACGTACCCTTTTTTTTAGGCAATTGTGGCTGGTTTCAGGGATAAAGTTGATGGATAACAGCAACTTGTTTTCCAGGTAGTGAAGAATGCAAGATGGAATGCCATGGCATATCTATGCTGCGATGATCTTTCGTACCAGCTCTTTCAAAGTGTTCTTGCTACGAGGTAGTTTATGTTGGAAGCATTTGTTACATACATATCACTGCGTAGACATTGAAAAACCTTCAACTACTTCCTAAGCAGGTGTCTAGCATCTACTTTGTGGTGCAAAACATCAAATTCAGCAAGTTCGTTGACAAAGATGTTCATAGATTTGGGATGCTGAGAATGAACCCTTATTGACCCTGTAGAATTTGGAGTCCCAGGAATCGGAATGAACAAATACATGTTGTTTTTAGAAACCTAAAAACATGACCTTGGCTGCTCCTGCTTTCATAGGCTAACAGGTTTGTTTAAGACTGACTTGGAAGGGCTACACAAATCCCATCAACAACAACTTCTACTTTGGTGTCTGGTGGGTCGTTCTCATTCCCTGCTCCCTTCATCACTTCCCCATTGAAATACCAAGAAAAAACTGTGATCTATGGATATATATATATATAAGAATAACAGGATCAACTTATATATGTTAGGTCATTGGTTGCTGCAATTAACTCATTAGATGTTCATGGAAAAATGAACATCTCTCTCTCTCTATTTGATCATTCAGCTGCGCTGTAAATGGTCAACACATACCTGCCCCAAAAATGCCAAGAACTGTAAAACATAAATTCCCAAATCATGCCTGGGAATTGAATCCTCTTCTTGTTTTTTTCGGGCGGGGTCAGGTGTGTCATGCTACAAACCTTTACGGACAGGAAGAAAATAGGTCACAAAATGGACCTGCAAAAAAGCTAGCTTGCAGAAACCTGGCAGAAGTGTTTGCTTGAAAGTATTCAAATCAGAATATATGTATTTTCATACATAGCCTCAAGTATCATTACATACATATGGTTGGCTGGCCTAGTAAAGATTTGCAAACCAAACCTAGTTTCCCACCCACATATATCTTTGATTTTCGGAAAACCGTACCACTTGGTCATCCGAAAAAAAGCAACGAATCACAGTCATCCACAGCCAGCCTTCTTGGATCAGTGACATCCAACCAACCACCTTTCGTGTTTTACAGCAGGGTCGCAACAAATCGACGCATTTTTTCATCGCAACTTGGGGTCGGTCAGTGATCCCAAGTTTTTTTCCGGGCTACGTAGGGGTGGTTGAGTGTTAAGTCCTAAGTGTGTGCTACTTGCAGCGTGCAAAGCGTGCTCAACAAGTTTCCTACTGTTCATGAAAAAGTGAGAAAACCCTATAATTGCTCACCAGTTGCATCTGGGAAAGAAACAAACAATCAACCAGAAACTACTGTTGATGCGGGGTGATGTTAAAAGAAACAAAAAACCCTCCATTTTAGGTTCGGGAAATAAACAACTGCACAACTGCTGGAACTCACGGTCTTGTTATGAGGTAATTCCCCTACAATCACCACCATCTAAATGGCGACCCAATGAAGGCAACTTCCTCTGAAAACGGGGGTATGTTTAAAACTATCTCTTTATTTGGTGTGTGAAAACAGAAAACAAAACACCTCATGAAACTAACAGTCGTGACCCTTCCTTTTCAACTAACAGCTTTTTTTTCGCCCCTGAACATAGGTTAACTTCAGATGATTCATTTCCTTTTGGGGCAAATTCCTTGGGCCTATTTTCAGGGGTCCCAACTCGCTGTTGGAGGGGAGGGGTTGGCCTTCGCGTCTGGGAAGCGGTTCCGTCAAGGTCTCCAACTGCGCCGTTTTTTGCACCTGTCAGTGGGGAAAGGGGGTTACCGGGTTGGTATGCTCAGGTTGGTATGTGAACTACATTGGTTGGGTCAAGCACCCAGATCTCATTCTGTATAAATATATATATATATCTACTGTATATCTGTAAATAGAAATTGATAGGTATATAATATATCGTTGTAATTCGTTGTATACAGGGATAAATAGAGTATATTTAAAGACGTATGACCCTGTGCTCGAATGATCTTCGAGATTAGCTAAGTGGGATACATTTGTCGATTGTAAGACCATGTAAGCCCAATAGATAGCCCACAGGCAATCCACATGCAGTACATCTCCTAATGAGCCCGATCATCACTCATTGCCTCCCACGAAAAAATCACAAGAAGCTGGTCGAAACAAGCATGCTGCCAAGGCCGTAGATGACAAGGTTCAAGTGCGATCAGTGATCGGCTCAATGAATCTAGGATATAAGCTATGAGAGAGAAAGGTGTGAAGGTTATAGCCCACTTGCATCCACTTGCTAACCACAGATCATTCATGCACCATGTAATCTTATGTAGTATTGTATAATCTTATCAAGCAATAGTGGCTGGGTAAAAACTAGGGGATGACATGATCAGCTGCAAGCATCTGGTTATAGAAACTTCGTTGAGGACGAGCATACGAACATCGAGCTGAATGTCATTAATGAGCACAAGGGCGTCAGCCAATGTGATCACACAATTGGCAGGACCGGTGGCTACACCACCGATTTGGTGACCCACTGCAGCGTTTCTGGCGACGACTAATGCACGTCTGGCAGCGTCAGGCTCATCGAACGGAGGCCATGCAGAATATGCTGGCAATGGAGGAACATTGATGCCTTGATGACACCAATGACACTTGGGCGAATCAAATATCCCTGCACTCCACTGAAAAATAAGTCTTGGAAAATGATCCTGTGCTTCTTTGGGGAGAAAAGAAATGATTGGAGCGATTATCATGGATTGAGGGAGTGAAAGAGTAGAAGCAAAAGTGAAATCAAAATAGATGCGTATTAATATGTAGATTCATCCTAAATGTATTTTCTGTCTCACGTGTTGATGCCCTTGTTTGAATTCAATACCTAGGCTGCAAGCGAAACAGGTCAACTTCTTATGAGACTCATCCCAAGTCTCCACTATCAGAATTCAAGCAGGACACTCCAAAAAAGAATTTCCACTGGTGAAACATATTATACACCCCCGAAGTTTAACAGTTCGCCCCTGAAAAAAAATGGTTGGAAAACTACTTTCCTTTTTGGGAAGGTAACTTTTCAGGAGCGAGCTGTTAAACCACTTCACCAACCTGAACTTTAAAGTGTCTTTTTCTCATTTGTGATTTCAACCTGTGTATCTAAAAAATCAAACAAACTTTGCAACTTTCATCAACAAAAACAATCCAAAACATTCAAACATGGAGAAATATACTGTAACAACCAATTTGGGATTGATTCAGATAAACTCGCTGAAACTAACATAGCCCCTGAAAATGGATGGTTTGGAATACGAGGACGTTTCCTTTTGGGGCATTTCAGGCCTACTTTCAGGGGCTATGTCATGTTAGTGTCCACCGGTTTCCGCTGTTGGTTTCATGAAGGGTAAGCTACGAAACTACTAGTTGGTGGTTTCAACCCATTTCAAAAATATGCTCGTCAAATTGGATCATTTCCCCAAATTACCCTCCCGAAATTTAACGTAACCTCTGAACATTTACCTTCCCAATAGGAAAGTCGTCTTCCAACCACCATTTTTCAGGGGCTATGTTAAACTTCGGGGGTGTATCGGGGTGAACATTAAAAAATGTTTGAAACCACCACCCAGACTACCTTATTGGATCGTTTTTGGTGTTTCAAAACTCGTGTCGCATCGCTTCAATTCACCTTCTGTCACCTTCTACAACTTAAAGGATCCTTCAATAAACTCCATGAACCCCCGACCCCCAAAAAGTTCCTTCAAGAAACAAAATCCCCAAAAAAATCAAAGACATCTCCAATCCCAAAGCCATTTTGGGTAAAATTGTTACACCAAAAGCCTGCAAAATTGCATATCAAGAATCAAGAATATTAAAACAAGGTGGACAACTATCTCAATGTGGTCTAGGATTCGTTTCTTCCATCAGTAGTTGACGTATTTTGCAAGGCTCTAAGGCGGAAAAAAGATATTCCTTGCCTTAAGGAGGTCCCCACTGGGGTCCCCCCTGGATTAATAAAAAAATTAATCCAAAGGTCTTCAGTTAGGTTTGTTGAAATTAACTTGCTGGTCTCCCAGTCTTTTCGAACAACAATTTCCAACTCAAAACCTTGGAATTAAAAAACCTGAACTAATTAATTCGAGGGGTGGGGCAGTTACTGACCCCTCTCCAATTAATTTCCAGGCTGTCTAACCAAAGCCTCCGCCTTTTTCATCTAGAAAGGCACGCTACTCTCATTTTCGTACTTCTGGGAGGGGCTCCGTTTTGGGAACGCTAGCACCCCCCAAAAAATCACTTTGAACATTGAGACTTGGGCGTCGGAAACTTGCCTGGACATTGAACATGAGATCTAGGTTTCGGAATCTTGCCTTTGAACATGCTTGTTCCTAAGCCTCATCTCCAAACTAACACCTGTCCTGCACGTGGGTTTGGGAATTCATTTTGGTGCTGGTTTGGAACTGGCAGGTAAAAGCAGATACGTAGCATTTTGGTAGCGTTTTGCCTGATGTTTCAGTCTTTTTACAAAGGCTTGGAGCTGGATGCACCCGGCTCTGTAGAATTACTTGGGGGGTAGTTCGCAACTCAAGGACCTGGCAATTAATTTTTGCCCACGCATCTCTAGCCAGTGATCGTGGAGGGTTTGGTGCTGGTTTGGAACTGGGGGGGCCTTGGATTAATTTGCCATTTGGATGCTAGAAGGCATGTGGGGATTATTTGCTGTTTTCGTGGCAGATAAAAACAGATATGTTGCATTTTGGTAGCATTTTGCCTGATGTTTCAATCTTTTTACAAAGGCTTGGAACTGGATGCATCCTGCTCTGTAGAATTATTTGGGGGGTAGTTTACAACTCAAGGACCTGGCAATTAATTTTTGCCGACGCATCTCTAGCCAGTGATCGTGGAGGGTTTGGAAATTTATTTTTGCGCTGGTTTAGAACTGGGGGGGCCTTGGATTAATTTGCCATTTGGGTGAACGAAACGTCTAAGTGTTTTGCTCTGATTTTGTTGGAGGTTGGTAATTCTTGTTTGGTCAATGGAAACCAAAGTAGGTAAACCTTCCAGCAGCAGGTGAATTATGGGTATGATCTAAGGAAAACTATTGCAAAGTAGGTGCTTTGTTTTTTTAATGAATCATCATTGTTGGTGAATTTCACAAATTCTCTACCCATATGTTCAAAGTCAAGATGGTCTGAAACCCAAGTCTAAAACCCTGTTCAGCGCACCCAAGAAAGCAAACAATTGCAGAAACATGGCGCCTTTGCGTTGATACATTGGTTTGAGTTGGTTTTGGCTCTTACCACACATGATGAAATTCATTGAAATTCAATCACTTTTCATAGACTCCCCCCACCCCCAATTAATTTCCATTCGTTTATTAATTGGCGGAAATTAATTTGAGTACTCAGTGGGGGTCCTGATTAATTAAATAAGGGATGGAATATGAAAAAAGTACCCACAACATCCCACAACTAGATCGACTCATGAATTTCTGAAGATTTGACTCATAAAATGGTTCAATTCAGGTCAGTCAACCTCCCCAAAAAAAAACCGAGCTCATTTGCGTTGTTTAGGTATTTCTTTGCTCTTGGGAACGTTGAACCCCACAAAAAAAAACGACGTAAAATCTCGCCAAAAAAAAACGGCACCTGATGCGAAAAATCCGGTGGCATTTCGATAATGATTTCACTCATCACTGGTGGATCCTGCAAAGGTTGTGCTGATTTCGTATGGGAAAGAAAGCTTGGAAGTGACCATGTATTTATGGCTAATCAACCACCCCCCCCTAACGTACCCCGCCAGAAATAAAGTAAGGCCTTATTGATGGCTTATTGACCATTGGTTTCCCTTAATAAGGCCTTCTTGTTTCTGGGGGGGTACGTTAGGGGGGGTAGGTTGACCAGCAATGATATATAGTTTGGAACTACCCCCCACCCAGGATGCCAGTGGCAAATGAAAAGTTTAGTTTGGGTTCCCCTCCCAAAATCTAAGAATCCTGTCCTAGAATGTCCTAGAGATCAAAACTCTTACCCGAACACTCAATGTATGGTATATTTACCTACGTTTGGTTGAAGCTTTATGGCGAATTCGATCAAATCCGTAGGTATATATACCATACATTAATATACAGTACCATATATTGAGTGTCTGGGATAGTCATGTTGGGTCGGGTTGATTGAGTTGACGCGGTTGGTTGGGTTGGCTAAGTTATTTGAGTTGGAATGGTTGTACCACATAAATCCACAAATATGGCTAGCAATCACATATCATTCAATGAAGCCAGGAGTGCTGAAAAACATATTGCATCTGTTTCTGAAAAAGATTGAAAGAATCAATGTTGCACACTTTGTTCAATTTACAATAGTTGTTAAAGAAAAAAACAAGTCTCCTTTAAAGACCTGAAACACAATAATTAAACATTTTGATAAGTAGTTCTTCATTGCTTCAGGATCACATTATACAATTTTATCTTTCCCAAAACCTCCACATATTTCGGTGTCCTTCAAGGGAAGCTCACCCAAGACTTCGATCCCGGTGCTAACGAAGGTATTCCTGAGGGAAGGGCTGGGGTGGGACCTTGAAAAATGGCATGCAGAGAGTGCCAGTTTGCAATGGCGACTAGATATATATATATATATATGTACGTAGTTTGATTCCACCCGTCCCTTCTGAAAAACATTGTAAATTAAATATCTATTTGATACCAAATCTCAACCTAACTATCCTTCGATCTTCTCGTCATCTCATTAACATCAAGACCAGCAGGCCCTGGAAGATACAAATCAAGGGTGCTGTTCCGTATTGAAAAAAAATGGTGTCAATGCGTCAGTGTCAGGTTGGTGTTGTTTGGGCCTAGGCAATCCAGTATAGGCCTTGTGTTTCCATAGGCCCGGTCTATACTGCCATAGCTTCGAGGCCTTCAAATCCCTGATTTTGGATTAAGATTCAAATGAACTACTTTACAAAGTTCGGCTGTAACTCCTATAGGATCTTCATGCAAGCAACAAGGTTTGCGATGAAGGTCCCATTTAAAAATCACTAGAAAAAAACAAAACAATACAAAAAGTTCAACAACAACAACAACAACATCATCATATTCTAAGCCTCTAAGCCCCTTGTGGTGATGGTGTATTCAAAAGACATTGAAAGGGATTCCAACGACAAATACACACACACACACCAGTCAAACAAGCGAGTTTGCAACGTTGCCGTGCAACCCAACCCCGAACCGGTTGCCCGTCCTATTCGGCTCTGCCATTCCCCAAATCAACGGCATAGCTGATACAGGTAAACCGTGTTGAATTCCTTGGGATGGGAAAGCAGAAGGTAATGACCCGAAACAAAGCTCCCTTTTATAATTACATTTGTACCCATAGCACCATAGCAACCATGTATGATATATTGGCCTACATTTACTACTAAAAAAAACAACCAAATCCAGGTAAATATACAATAGGATGTTATGGGGTATAAATAGTATATAATGATATAATTTCTGTGGTGTTTTGGGGTGCGAAAAGGCGGTAGCATATATATATATATGGTGGTTGTTCATAGATCTGGAAATCATTGCTCTTCACATTTTGGGTCTTGGGGATTGGAAGACGACGCGCAACGCATTTTTCTTCCGAGAATGCAACACTTGACAGGGGTCATTCATACCCTCTGGTAAACTAACATAGCAATGGATTATCCCCATTTTCAATAGGAAATACATCTTCAAGGGGTCCATTCTCCATTGCTAAGTTAGTTTACCGGAGCGTATTTGGGCAAAACCGGAACCCCTCTCAACTGGTCCAATCTCCCTTGCTACTAAGATCGGAACCCTTGAAGTTTTACCCTCCCTTCTAACACAGCCGCTGAAAGATGGTGGTTGGGAGACTACTTTCCCTCAGGAAAAAAACATTTTCAGGGGCTATGGCAGTTGCAGGGAAGGTCATTTTGACAGAAATCAACTTTACTACAAAAGTAGCAGGTCTACTATCCCCCCCCCCCCAAAAAAAAATGACATACACTACCCCGAGGGAACATGACAAGGAGTTTGAGCATTTTCGGCCTCCGATTTCCCATGCAATTTCTTTTAAAAGACTGTCCCATTCAAGAAATAGATATGTGAACTATTGCTGGTGAACAGGAAGATTTTTTCGTTCAACTTAAAATTCATTTTAAGAAACATCTGGAAATACAAGGCTTGGGGTCAAGTCCATCGGGACATCATCACATCATCCGAAAAGATCGGGACGTGCATTTATTTCAGTCAAGTCCAAGCATCGCAAACCTGGGATACTCATTGCAGCATCTGACACCTGCCACAAAGATTCACAAAGGTCTTCAAGGGCCAGGTGCTTGTCAAGCAGTGAAAGGACAATGATGGTTACAACTTAAACTATACCCTAAGGATCCTTCGGACACAAACCCGGACCCGGACCAATCCTATTGTTTTTGGATGTTTTTTTGGGGACCATCAAAACTACGAAAAATCTCGGGAGTGGAAACCTGGATTCTTAGGGTAAACTTACAATATCCTTCGCTGTTTATCATACGTGGCTCAAATCTGGATGCGTCACATCTCAAAATTAGAGACCTTCGTCTTCCCCTGCAAAACTTGTCAAGGACAAATGAGGGCCCCAAAATTGTGATACATCTCCAGCGCAGGTAACACATCATATCCGGATAGTATCTGTATGCAGCACATTTCATGTACATGTATTGAAAGTGCCGAGGGACCAGAAGGATTCGGGCTGCCGAAAAAAACACAAAAACACGATTCATCGGCTTCATAAACAAAGTTGTACCAACATCTTCTGGTTCTGAATCCAGGTTTTTTTATGGTTTTGAAGAAAACCATGAGTGAATTACCCTCCTGGAACTAACATATACCCCACCAAGGCACTCTTGAAAATGATTTTCCTTTTCCCAAGGTGGGATATGTTAGTTCCCTATTTCACAATGACATCTGTAGAAAAAGAACAGTTTCATCTTGGAGAAAAGGCCTTCTGAATTCCTTGGGAATCAAGATAAATAGTGTGAACGTTTCCACCAACCTCCAGAGGGCTAAACAACTATTTCTCTTGATTTGCTGTCACCTTCATGTCGCTCAGAATTCTGAAATCCGAAAGGAGTTGCTTCCATTATCATCATATAAGATGTCTCCAAGCAACTAAAGATCAAATGGCTAGTAACGTGGTGATTCCAAGCCTTTCACCTACTTCTCACCGCTTCATGCCCACCACTCTTCTCACCGCCCTGACCTGTCCGGTGGCCGTCATGACGACAATGTAGAAATAGTTATCGTTGACGGCAGCAGGACATGTGCTTGTGACCTTTGGCCCATGCAGTCGTCTGAAAGGGATGTGACGTACCAAATGTACCAAAGTTCCATCACCCTCCAAAAATTGAGTGAAATTGGCTACGTCTTCCCCCACAATTTGCGTAGCTACTATGACCAAGAAATAGATCATTAGTGGCTAAACGTGTGGTATGTGACGTAATACAGCCCCCGAAAACTAACATGGCAGCTGAACATGCACCCTCTGGAAAAAGGAGATTCCTAGATATTGGAAACCATCGTTTTTGGTGTCTGTGAAATATCTTAGTTTTTCAAGGGTGTGATCCAACTCAACAACTCTCCACAATCTCTGGTTTCTGCAAAAAGTTGCCTAAGACTTGATCCAATGCAATTTACATATCCCAAAAAATACCCGTGTGTATGATTGGTGCTACAAGTAGATTACAAGTAGTCGTGTTGAAGATGAGATATGTTTAGGGTCTTCAAAGATCTTTTTCTCAAATCGTTTTTGACGGTTGTAACTTGCATGAAAAAAGGGCGTCATTATTCTTAAAGGCCCATGATCTGAAGAAACACCAAAACCATCAACGACTTCATCTGGTAGAGCTCATGCTTTCAATAAAAAAACGTTGCAACTCGTTAACTTTTCGTCGTTTTTCAAGTAAAACACCTGCACATCCATGTTTAGTATCAAAATGCCTGGCCACTGGCATAATGTATTGTTGAAACATCGTATAGCGTCTACATGCGTGTAATTCATACATCCATCAGTCGATCAGCATGTTTACATGAAATCCTATCCACATACTCATACCACTTCTATCTTGGGAACAATTTTATGAGCATCAATGCGTCTAAAATAATCATATCAAAAAAATATTTCTTGCATATCTTCGATAAAACGATGCGATATAAACTGCTGACTAGTCAACCTAACCCCCCTGACATACCAAAAAAATAAGGGCCTGATTTTTCACGCATATGAAAAGCCATCCGCTTCCCTTACAACAAGACCTTCACAAGTCCAGTCCACCCTGCACAACACCCTTAAGCTCCGGACGGTGAAAGCCGTTTGCCCGGGTGGTAAGGGTCGATTCAAGCTGAGCTCAAAATAGCCCTGCGAGGTCCGCGGCAAGCGCGGGAATGGCAAGGTGGGCGTTTCGAGTGTAGACGTTATATGTGAAGTTATGACCACTATAAATGGCTTACAATACTAGATATATACAATTGGAGTTATACCGTAGACGGACAACATATTCAAACCACGAGGAAAAGATTGGACTGACACCCCCTCCCCCAAATGTCAAAGTTAAACAACGTGGTGCGTGACGTGTCATGCTGTGGGGTTTGATTTGTTTTGTCCACCCGTCTCAACCTTTGAGGAGCGCGGGGGATGAAGTTGTCCAGGGTTTGAATAATTTGTCCGTCTACGGTAACTCCCCTATAAGTGGAGTTAGATAACCCTCCTTAGACCTGGTGGAGGCCCACCTTGTACAGTATCAGAAATAAGGCTTGAATGTTTAGATGGTTACTTCCCACCATCGTCTCTTAGAATGAAAACAAAGCTACCTTTTTGACTAGAATGAAAAAAGTAATGTCAAATACAACTTCAAATTGCAGAGACTTCGGATTTGGCAATCAGGATTTTCAGCTTCCTTGGTAGGAGGACGTGGTTTTTGGTGAACCACAAGGGCAGAAGATGACATGAATGACTGAGGGTTTCATAAACGTCCAGATCTGTTTAGACTGGCAAATGTATTCCACCAAGAGTAGTTTACTCTATCTGGGTGTTTTTGCATTATCTTCTTAAACTGAATTAATGCTGCTGCTTATTACTGCTGCTACTACTCCTACTCCTACTCCTACTGCTAGTGCTACCAGTAGTACTGGGCCATACGATGCGGTAGGAGGGGGGACCACGAAAGTTGAGCGTGCACCCATATAGACATGCCACAACACTCGCGTATAAATAAACAATATATACATAGAAAAAAACGGCAGTATGGAGTACTCTCATGCCAAATAAACAATATACAACTTAAAACTAATAGAAGTTTGAAACATGACCTTCCTGTTCAATTCGCAGAGTGAAATTTAGATTCAGGCTCTTAATCCAAGATTTGCTTAACATATTCCTTCCAAATGGTGATTTTTTCGGGTGACCCATGGTAGAAAGGATCACACACACACACACACACACACACACATCACCCACCAAATCCAGAGACATCCAAAATTGTGTTTTTTCAACATGATCATTCATTAGACTGAATTTCAACGCGGCCTAACCCTGGTTAAACAAAAAAAACTTGCTCTTCCAGCAGCAAATTGAAGCAACAAAAACGACCGCCTGGGCAATGTAATTGATGCATGTCACATCTCCGGTGATCGCAACCTGTGAAGATTGGCCACAGGCTTGAGATGGGTATCCTATGTTATCCCCAAATCTCCCTGTTACATATTGATCCCACCTGGTTGGTTAGAGAATTCAAAAAGATTTTTTTCACTTGTGATCATCCTGAAAAATGATTTAGACTAGTATACCTCACGATTTTTGTAAGTATACAAACAAAAATCACCTAGGTTTTTGATCACCAATTCATCCCTTAAAATCCCTTAAATATTAGCCGTTGTTCATATGTCAGTTTTGAGGAGGGTCACAGGAGAGATCCCAATGGCCCTTGCATCTAGACAAATGCTTATAAATAACTCACCTTCACCAAAAAAAAATGGCTCATCTTGGAACGGAATCAATGGATTACCTAATCCATTTCTAGGGTTTGTGCTTGGTAAAATAGCTCAATTTGAGTATCTAGAACAAATCTAAGTTTGCCTGAGGACAAGGCAAAAATTATTTTTGGATACGTCATTCCATATTTACACCAACCTGGGAAGCACTGCTGCCAACGTTGCGTTCCCTATCCGAAACAGCAGCCACTCCCACAGGCTTCAGCATCTCTCTTGCGCCCATCTCAATGTACTGCTTGGTTCATACAATTTTCCACAAAAGGGTACAACTATCGCTATTGACAAAGGGTGGTAACCCTGTATATGACCCCCAAAAAACATGAGGGGTTTTGATTGCTCATATATGCTCATTGCCCATCTGTCAACCCTGACAATTTCATTAGGATGCATGGATAGTTAGCTGATTTCACCCAGAAAAACACCGACTGATCCGAGGCATCTCGATGCATTTCGTAAGTTTCTCAGACATCAAACATCAAACATCAGACATCCCCAGAAATACTTCCAAAGAACTACCCCCCGAAAACTAACATGGAACCTGAACATGACCCCTTTGAAAAGGAATTTCATCTTCCAAACCTCCGTTTTGTGGTTCCATGTTAATGTATACCTGCTTCAAGGATCCCAAGTAGGAACAAAATGCTCGGCACACACCACAACACATCCATCGAAACGACACCCCGATTCAGACCTGATTCAAGTACTGCCCGGCGCACAGAATTTCGATATCCCTGGACAAAATGATGAGCTCGCGAGCAATTCGCAATTTGTGGCGGGACACTGGAAAATTTGCTACTTAGCGTGCAGTGACACACACACACACACACACGTGTATATATATATATATAATAATATATTGAAGGTGATGATAAAATGACTAGAGTTGCCTGCCTAAGTTTTAGTTGCCTGGTATTCAGAACGTATTCACACGTCTTGATATATCATTCGCGCCACTGTCTTGAACCAACACCAACACATAACACTTTCATGCCTGGAATGTTTCTCAGAAACCATGGATGTCGTACAATCTTCATTCCTTCTATATCTGGACCATAATGTGTCCAGGAATAAGGAAAGCCATGCAAACGCATCATACAATTGGCACGTATTGAAAAAGCATTGGTCCACTTCTAGACTGATTGATAGACATCGTACTGTATATCATCATATTTACTGTGTACATATATATATATATATACACATATCTATATCTACATGTAAAAATAAATACACCTGCAGATCAGATGTATGTCCATACATATTTACATATGTGGCCATGCATCTTTGAACGGACAGTAAATGATCCAGCTCCTGATCCCGATACCCATACCATCCATTTACCATATATTTACCTTTACATTTGGTCGATTTTCATGGTAAATGTACGCAAATATACCATACATGGATGGTATGGAATATATTCACAAGTTACACATCTTCACCATCCCACCATCCTGGACCATCCTCCATTCATACCCAATCAACAAAGAAAACCCACACCATACCATGCGAAGGGGCCCGAGGCCCCGACGTGGGATATCCCACACGAATAGTTCCACCGGATTCGATCTTTTCCTTAGGATTGATTTGGTACGTTTTTTGTCGGAACAAACGTCTGGAATTTCAAACGTTTGGGCCAACACATCGTCACATCAGTGGATGTTGTGTCAGTTTTTCCAAAAATCTGAAAAAAGGTCCAATCATTTCGGGGCATTTCCAAGACTTTCTTTGATGGTGATTGATCGATAGTATTTTGAAGTTTCGCTTTGTTTTGTCTGGATGTTTCTAGAAGTAGATGTGTGAATACGGTAAAAAGGAATATGTTTTTGTTTCTTGGCTTCCTGGGACATCTTCTCACACAACTCACACAACAAACATGGCTTAAAGAAGACAAATCTCTCTGATTTTTTCCCCAGTAATTTTTTGCCTCAAGACATTGCAACAACAAGCATTTCTCCGTGGATACCATGTGTTTCGCCACTGCCAAGTTGCATTGGTAATGAAACTGAAGGCCATCTGCCCTGCAATGCTTGGAATTCCAGGATATAGCACACTGGCACCTGACGGGTTCCATGCATTTTTACGTTGAGATGTCGCAAGTTGGCTTCGGGCAGAAAAAAATATCAACAACTCCAAAACTAACAAGTCACTAACATATATCCCACCAAACGGGAAAGGTGGAAAATCATCAGCTCAAAAAAGGCCTTGCAAGAAGGATACTGTGATCGTTGCCATGCCGACTTCATCAACCACTTCTGAATGGTGGCCCCCCCACAAACATGCAAGGGAGCACCCAACATCTGTCTGATGGTCACACCCGCGATATCCTGCTTTTAAAAGTGCGCAGTGCGTGCATTTTTGTATCAAAAACTATCCAACAGCTTCAACAAACACACGGAAAAACATCATCCTTTGAAAAGTTTCTTGAATTTTTCAATCAAGCCCAGCACTCAATTTTTACACGATTTGTTTCCTGATGATTATTTTAGACATGCCGCAACTCCAAACATCTTTTCTGATATGACTGCGAGGTGTTGTTCCTGTAAAGCATGTCAGAATGTGCTGTCTTTGGTCATGGAGTCTGATGGGGAAAACAATTCTATAGCTATGACAGGAAAAATCTCATGATATGTTGTTGTTGTTGGTACCAACCAAGCTCCAAAAAATGCTGGAAAGGTCGGGTTGATTTCCATGTTGTTGACTATGCATCTAATTTTCAGTGGCCAAAAGTCTTTCGGGAACTGATTTGTGAGATTAAGACCTGACCTGTCAAATCTAAAATTCCAAGCTATCTATACAATTTCACTAAAAAAATGCATCTTTTCATATTGATCTGACCAGGTCATAGTTTTTCAGGCCGGATTGCCCAAAAAATCCTTTAAAAAAAATGTGAAAAACAAAATTGGTCGGTCTTTTACTCATCCCCATTTCCCATTCGTATTGAGTCGTCTATATGTCATCTTTGGAAGGAAAAGGATAGCTTTGGGCAGGGGTGGTAACTTCAGATTCCCATGATTGAGACCTCTTGAATTCAGGATCCTCCACACTTACTCATGCAAACATTGTTACCAGTTGACCCAGGTAGTGTCAGCCGCCAACACAAGCAACCAGTGTCAACGAGTCGGTGCTCACTTGTCAAATCATCCCCATTTTCGATTGCAGAACGCAATCGTCCTCTCCCCATGCAAGTTGCAATCCGCTCACGCTGTCTTTGGCCTCACTCCGTGTCTTGAAACAGTCAATGAAGGCACCAGTGCTGTTAGGAACCAGTTGAGGTAGGTAGTGTATCCCATTATTTACTATTTAAACGGTTTTATACATCCCAGGTGGTTGGCCTTGGGATTTCTGAACCATCAACAATAGGGATCTTCTTTTTCCAAAGTTGCGCAGCGAACATCTGAAGATGACAAATCCAAATCACAGGTGGTTTTTCAAGAGTCGGCTGAAATTTGTCAAGGAAATTTACAGCCCCACTTCCCTTCCCCCAAAACAAATCACAGCAACTTTACCACTGAAAAAATGGCTGGTAACGAGTTGAACCATCCTTTGTTTTTGTGGGGTGAAGGCCTTTCTTCAAGTTCCATGTTATTTTTGAGGAGGGTAATCATCAACTCTTCCACGGCATCTTAGATTGATCTGTGAAAAACCATACCTGCAAATGCAGTTGGACTGTTTACAAGAACCCCAATGTGTCAAGAATGAGCGACCTTGTAAATAAATTAAGTATACTTATATATTTAATATATGGATATATATATATATGTATATATGTATATGTATAAATTTACTCCCTAAGAAAACAAACATAACCCCTGAAAAATACTGGCTGAAACACTATACATTCCTTTAATGGTTGGAAGACTATACTTTCATTTTGAACTGGTCCCTTTTAAGTAGACATGGTTTTTGGATGTTTTTGGGGGTGTATCCATTGTCTCCTCAAACTTCTCATTCAGCGATTAAACAAACAAGACATGCAATACATCGATACATCAATGTACTTCATGAAAAAGTCTTTACAGAAACGCCATTCAAGCACCTTGTCACCATGAACAGACCTCAATATTTTGTGTTTTCCCATTCTTGCCTCGAATACCCCATAGATTCAATAATAAATAGTATGATACATGCATAGATCTATCTCTTGTTATGCCTTTTTTCTCTGAGGACAGTTCGAACAGTTTCTTTGGAAATTTTCTCTACCATACCAACACTTAAAAACAAGAAAACCTCTTGCTTTCCACTCTACTGCTGGTTTAATAGGAATCCAAATGCTGGTTTATGAAATAAACCCCATATAATTGGGTAGTATATAATATAACATAATCCCTCAAATACCCTAAACAACAATCATAAACAACCCCAGCGTTTGTTTTGTTGACCAACTTTGGACATGGCTTCCATGATCTCTCGGCCAGGAGACGTTCACGAACCAACTGGTGCTTGGAGGATTCTGTGCCGGAGTAGTCACCTTGATCACCTGCAGTTGGGTAGGATTTATATATATACACAACGGTGAGCTGTTTCACGACCTGCAAACATCTAATAACATCCATGTATGGTAGCATTATGGCAAGTTATAGATATATAGGATTCTGATTTCATATTCTATATATAGCGACGGACAAACACTTAGAACCCCCTTTGGAAAAAGTAAACAAGCAAGTTGGATTTCGGGACCCATCACTTAGAACCCTTTTAAACAAGAGTACACTTAGAACCTTTTTTTTCAAGAGTACACTTAGAACCCCCACAAGATATAATATTGTATATGATTTTTACATATATATATATATAAACTATTCTTTCAGTATGTTGATATATATATA
>DF245315.1:0-18794 GCA_000507305.1 Breviolum minutum Mf 1.05b.01 | reverse complement strand
TGATTTTGTGGAAAAAATGATGCTATGTAGTGATGAAATATTTTTGGGGAAAATGCCCCTAGTAGTGATGAAATTTGTTGGGGCAAAATATGGAAATAAGAATGTTAAAATTATTTTGGTGGAAAAATGCCCCTATGTAGTGATGAAAATTGTTGGGGGGAAATCAGAGCAACGAACCTACCCCCAAGGCATATCACTACTCATATATATATATATATACATAATGTATGTATATATGCATTTGTATAGTATGTATAGTATTAAGTAGGTCTTGCATGGATCGGATGTAGTTGTTGATCTCTGTAACTGCGATTAAAAAACTACATCAAAGCGGCGATCATTCGAAAAAGATCAGATCCTTCTCAAATGACTTCCCCTTTTGAACATGGTTTGGCCAGGTCGCCTTGTATTTTTGCAAACATCTAATGCTGAAAATCGTTGGCAAACTATTGCACAAATGATGCCCCAAAACATTGAGAACACAAACAAGGTTCGAAATGGACTGCCAGGGATTCCCCTCCTTTCTAGTGAAAAAGGAATCTCATTTGGCATGACTTCAGGCATCACTTGACAATTTGCCACACTTTTCCACAGCCATCCCCTTGATTCGTTCATTTTTTGAGGTCCTTGGAATTACCAAAGAGGAGTTCATCTCTGTCCGCTTCCTGGTGATCTTGGCTGTCACTTGAGTTTTGAGAAAATTCGAAGGGACCACGTAGCAAGGAATATGTCCGCATGAAGGGGTGTGTGTAAGATTTGGTGGAGGTTTTGCATTCTTTGGTCTAAGATGTGTGTTCCCTAGAATGGCTACTTTGTCAAAGCGAATGATGCTTGTTTCAAAAGCATGGACCCGCCCAAACTCACTGGTTTCCTGTCCTTGATAGCATTTGATGGATTTTGGTTTCGGGTTTATTTAAGTTCATCTCATTGTTCCATTCTCACAGCCAACTAAAGTTGATGATTCCCTCAAAAAAACCGGACCGGCCAAACGGCGGACCGGACCCAGGGAAACGTAAAAAATCGACTCAAAAAGTGCAGCTTCTTTGAAGCAATTTGTTCAAAACAGAAAAAGACGCATCCGCCTGTTTCTGCCAAAAGGATCGACTTTTGAGTGTTATTGGTAGAGGTTTTCTTGCAATGTTTTTGATTGATTCAGTTTCCGAAGGGGGAAACTTCTTTATGAAACGTATGAATCCAGTTGGACTGGGAATTTTCATATCACTGGGGGGTCATATGTACCTCATTTTTCGCCAAGGTATGTCAGGTCACTGACAGGTGGGGGATTGTTGATGTTTTCGTTGCTGAGAGGTTGACGAAATCTATGGGGCGTTTTCTGAGAAGATGATGATGGGAATCATTGAATTTCTTAAAGGGGGATATGCCCACTATAGAAGGTGTATATATGGGGTTGATGATTAAGGGGCCCCCCTCCCAAAGGGTACCACCGAAAATTCCGTATGATCTAAGGCCTTTATTGCCTTACTTCTGAGCATTCTGCGGACCATGGCCAACCTTCATGGGCCTTCTGCCGAGATGCTTGCAACGGTGCTGGTGGCCTACCTGATTGTCAGCTTGATGGTCCTAGGTGCCGGCGGAAGGAATGGTGAGGGACCACCACGGATGGGGAGTGTGACGAAACTCATCGAAGAGTTGAAAAAAGGATCCAAGTATGGTACAGCTAAGTTGGGGTATATTAAACGCCAAGCCCAAATGCACTGAGGCAAAATTTCAAGTCGATAAGAAGACATGCAGCTGGCAGTCGAATCCATGGGTTTGCTAACTGGCCGTTACCTTCAAAACGGTCAACAAATAGCTATGGTTCCAAGGGGTGTCAACCAAGGCAGGATGGGCCAATGGGTTATCGACCAGAAGTAAATATATTGAATTGGTCAACAAGCTAATAATGAGCAATGGTTGATCAATATCATCATGGCTGGTCATGTTGTTTTACTTGGAGTTTTCTTTTGTGAAGAAATCTGGGGCCCCAGGTGCTTTGCCGACACAAGTCACTTGCCTCGAGATTTTTTAGTAGAAATCACTTTAGAGCACATGTGACTTGTTGGATCTTTGACTGTTTAGCGATGTGTTTTGATTCGTTTTTTGTTGACTGTTCCCATCATCCTTGCCAGAGCGCTATTTCTCTTCCTTTTTTTTGTTGTGTGGGGAGCTCTTTTTGTCGGCGTTGAGGACATTCTCAACATTGAAAATCCTGGATCCAAAAAGCCCTGACACAAAACAAAGAAACTAAAAGCATATCAACAAACCTCCTGAAACATACCATAATCATATCAAGCGACTTTCCACCAAAGAAAAGCTTCCAACTTCCAACACAGTTTGGTGTTTCACGAATCTTAGGTCTTAAGACACTGCAAATGGAGGGAACCTTTCGCTCATGCCTTATGGCGTTGTGTTTGGCCCGATGGATCCAAAGAGATTCCGTTTGTGGAAGTCTTAGTGGCAGATGGTTTAACCTCAGTACCTTGGTTGGTTTAAACTCAGCACCTTGGTTGGGTTATTTCAAGTGGTATCTAGGGGCCTTGGCGAAGTAAGATAGCTGCCTAGAATATCCGTATTTTCACTAGGAAAACGCGAATCTTCAATCAAAGGGTCCATTTTTCAGGCAAGCTAAGTGTTGAGTTTACCAGGCCGTGTAACTGAATCATTCAAGGGAATGACCGGGAAGGTTGGTTGGAATGATCTACAGAAACACGACACATCACAGACCTCTCCCCAGAAGTTGGACGATTTCTCAATTTTTTGGAGTTTCTCATATTGGTCCTTAAAGAAACCAAGGGAACTTTGGGGATGACTTCCCCCCCTGGTGAGTGGATTCAGTGAAGTTGAAAATCGCCCTTGGAATCGAAGGGCCAAGGGGGGTTAGTTGGTGTTGAACCTGTTTTTATTTGGGGCATGGAATTTGATTTTGATCTCTAGGTTTTTCCGAGTGACCTTTTTGGGGGTTTTAAGTGACCTCCATTTGGGGGTTAAGTGATCTCCATTCAGGGAGTCAAAAGGTCACTTGGAAGAAGATGGCCCTTGAAGGAACTATTAGTCGAGGGATTTTTAAGCATAGTTTCATAGTTTCACTGGGCTCCAAAACACCAACTAACCATTGTGCGATAGCAAGAATAAGCTTAAAAACAGTGCAGAGCAAGCCAGATTGTTTGTTACACTGCGATCATGGCATCAACCAACTGCAACTACGTTAGTACCGATCAAAGGAATTTTGCTACCAAGATCTTCTTCCATCACTCAACCTCCGCTCAAAATGACGCCACAGATTTTCGCCTGAGAGTGGATTTGGGATTTGTACTAGGCCCCGTTTCACTCCTGAAATTGTGGACATGGTTCCAAGTGATTTTCAAACAATGACCTCCCATTTTTCAATGAGTTTTTTTGGTATGCTTTTTAGAAGCCAAAGTTACCCAAACCATAAAGCAACCATCTACTGTCAGAGTCGCCACCAAGCATACCTTCATGACCACATGGCCATTCATTGCCGTGTCCCTCTTCCCCTTTTTTGGGTGCCCTGGTGGATATATCATTTTTTTGGGGGACACACCCGCCCTAACAGCGATTGAACATCAAAATTCACACACCTTTGGTCTCCCAGGTGGCCAAACTTTTTTTCGATTTGACCTTTGGTACTTGCATTGTGGGCTCTTGTCGTTTGGACCGTGCCACATTGGAGACAACAGCTTTAGGATTGGGAGATCGGAGATGTTGGAAATTGAAGGATGGTTTGGGAGGATGGTTGGGACCCAAAATTCTGGTTAAGGCAAGACATCCCCTACTTGTTGGGGAACTTTCATTTTCTTTTTATTCCCCAGGTTCACCTGTGAGGGGTTCTGGTTCTCTTGACTTCCCTGGGGTCTACGCCGGCTTAATAAATCAACTCTCTTTTAATATTCAGAAGTGATATTATTTGGAGGGATTGGATTGGACCTCTTGGGTTTGACTTGTTTGTGAGCTCCTCTTGCTACTTGCTACTATATTCCCCGGATCTCTCCCATCAATCCATCTCCACATCAATGAACCGCTTTGCTATTTTGCTACCGTTTTCCTAAGGCGGATTTTGCCGGTGTTCAAAAACTAAACATGATATACAGACATGCAGTTTTGACACAGTAGATATCCGCTTTTCAGCTGGATTCTTGTTTAGTTCGCCTCATAACGCAATGGTTTTAGGGGGTTTTTCTGGGTAACGTAACTGAGCCTCCTGGGCCCTTCAGGGGAAACCTGTACCGCAGGAGAAGTGGGCCTGGGCACGTTGTCGCCATTGAAGCGTCCTGAGTTTACTGCAACAGCAGAGTTAGCCTCCGCGGTGGGGGGTTGGGGGGATGGCGTTGGGTGTCATGGCTCTCTATGCCAGTCTCGGGACAGTTCAACGAGGCAGATTATTATTGCGAAACAAATCTAGTTTGGGTTGGTGATCCCTGCCATCGCTGGAAAGCAGTCGTTGTTGTGAATTTCCATCAACTTGAAACCATTTCAAAATGGCCAGCCTAGTTGCCTTTTCAAAGGAATGGTACGGATTCCTCTAGTTTTCCAGCTATAAGTCATTTTTTTTGGATCTGGAATACTTGGCCCTGAACCACTCACCAATGTGGTAACCTGTGAGGTGGATCAATGTAGCCGGTCATGCTTACCTTACCTGGTGCCTTGGCTTATCTGAATGGTTGCGGGATGGGGAACTGTGAGGTAAGTTGGCTGGCAAAACACCAGGGTCTTTAGAGTGCGTTATTTTTTTTGTTTTAGTGATTCGTGATTCTGGGATTTTTTTGAGTCTTTCTTCCGAATTCAGAGTCTTCAGATACGTCATGGTACATGAGAAACCTGATGGGGATGAAAGATTCTCCGAACAAATCGCAAAAGAAGAGGTGAACAAATTGAACTCGGACTGGTTTCTGAGTTTTCTTTTTGAAAAATTCACATTTCCTAGTTTTCGGGTGGCAGGGTGAGAAGTTTCAATCAAGCGAAACTTGCAATTTTTTTCCTGCAGTTGTTGGGTCTTTGATGAATTTAATCCAGGATGGTTTCTAATTATCAGATTTTACCGTATAGTGATAGTGTGTAATATATTAATAGAGATGTATACATGTACATATTATATATCAATCTTTTCTGTTTCTAAGAGTTTCTAAGTTACTTCTATACTATAACCTTAGAACGCCTCGTTACAACCATCCATCATCCATCGTTCATCATTCCTTAGTGGTGTTTTTTTTTGCCGAATCCCGATCACCTTTTCACCCCAGTGCAACGCTGCGAGTTGAAAACCCTTCCAACCGAAAACAACAAAAAAAAGGACTTCGAATGAGCTTTAGGTAGGTTGTATATATATATATTTTCCAATTGTAGCTTATATCACTCATATCGAATTTGTGAGTTGTGAGTTGCTTGCATTTCAGGCCTGGTCGGTGCCTTTTTTGATCCGAGCTCGGCAGTGTGTGATCACCGCCAAACATGCACCAGATGCCATGAGTCGAGATTTGCAACGCATCAACTTGGCCAAGTGGCCTGGTTGGAATCCATGGTGGAAAACATGGTGGTGGGTCATAAGCTAAGATACGAAAATAGGGATGGCAGTTGGGTGGTATACATTTGCGTAACTTATGCAAATTGTAAGGATTCCCTGTTTGAGCCTGTACTTTTAGTGTCATGGATTGAGGTCGTGGGAGGGATGATTCCAAGCCTAGGGGGGTCTATATTTTCAACGCTTGTTCTTGGGAGGCACCCGTTTGAATTTTTCTGGGCTTCTTGTCCACATGACAAGATGAAACACCAATTCTGCTGCTCTTCACGGTTGTCCGGCACCATTGATTCTACCCAAACATCCGAAAGGGTAACCCAAAAATCGTCCAAAAAAACAGTTAATAGCAAAGATCATTTGATGAGATTGATTTGGGTGCCCAGCCACTAGGCATGAATATCCACACCCGCAAATCAATGTATACTAGCAAGATTCAATAGAGCTCTTTCTTTCTTTGTGTATCGCCTTAACAACAACACATGGACCTATGGCACCTTCAGGTATTGCTCTGCGTTGCCAGTGGTGTTCTTTGCCATGTGTCCCTTGAGTGTCAAGATGGCTTTTCGTTGGGTTCTGGTTCACGACGCCTGGGCGTGGTACTTTTTCGTTTTGGTAAAATGATGTTTGATGTCCTTGCAGCTGTTGTTTTTTTTTCAGAATTGTAGGCAACATAGCCTGAATTTGGATTCTTTCCGTTTCACAATGTGGAATTTTGGATGTCACCAGGTGGATGTTTTTCTAGGGCCTTTGCCTTGATCTTCAAGGCTTCAAACAGTTCCGTGGAAATTCATTCCCAGGTCATGCGCGAGTGGTGCCAGGCTTATCGGAAGCCTCTTTTTTGACTTCGGAAGATTTTGAAGTCTTGTGGGCCTTGGCGGCCATTGCCGCCTGGCATTTGATTGCAGCATTTTTGGTGTGTCAAAGGTGTTTTGGTTGATGGGTGTTTCTTGGGTGTTTTTTGGGGGTTGATTCTAGCGGGACAAAGAACATGGAGATTTTTTGGACATTTCTCGTCAAGGGGTGCTTTTGTGACATCAGTTCCATATGGAGGGTGGGCGTTTCCTGGTTGGTTTGGGAGTTTTGTGCATCAAGCAAAGTGCCAACATGTCCCAACTCTCCATCCCATAAAGAAAAAACTCATCCGTGAAGCCTGAAAACCAACGAGTCGACTCACTCCGCGAGTGTTTTCGTGAAAAATGCTTTGAGCCTTTGAGGTCAACTCAGCATTTTCTTTCCTTTGGGATTTGGCACCTCGGCCCAGCGTGGACTTGCTGATGGTTTTGAACAAGGATGCATGGGGAACCGAACCAAACCACTGGGACCTTTTTGACATGTGAAAATTCAGGTCTTATATAAGCTCTTGTTGAAAAAAAAAGAATGTAACCTGAACATGACCCCTTTTGGTGTTTTTTTTTGCGGTTGCAAGTCATTTTTGAAGACTGGATCTTTGTTGGGTTCCATGGTAGCTTACCAAGTTCCAGAGAAATGCTGCCTTTTGATGTGTCCAGGTGCGACCTGGTGGAAAATATATAACCATATCAAGTATATCTTGGTATTTTCAGGTACCAAGTATGCAAGTCCAGGAAACTACACCCCGAAATTTGGCGAAATTTATTGAAAGTCAAGGTAGGCTTCTGGTTGTGTTACTGGCTTGGGTCACCAACCCACGGTTTTTGTCATCCCAAATGGTGATGCATTGCAAGTCTTTTCAACATTTATCCCGAGATCAATTCACCTTGTGCGTTTTAGGAGATCTCTAGTGTTGTTCAGACGACAAAAAGAAGCACACCTTGAAACCTATAAGTCCAATAAAGAGTTGGGAGATCCGTTGTTGTTGTTGTTGTTGTTGTTGTTGCTGTTGCTGTTGCTGTTGCTGTTGCTGTTGCTGTTGCTGTTGCTGTTGCTGTTGCTGTTGCTGTTGTTGTTGTTGTTGTTGTTGTTGTTGTTGTTGTTGTTGTTGTTGTTGTTGTTGTTGTTGTTGTTGTTGTTGTTGTNNTGTGTGTGTGTGTGTGTGTGTGTGTTGTTGTTGTTGTTGTTGTTGTTGTTGTTGTTGTTGTTGTTGTTGTTGTTGTTGTTGTTGTTGTTGTTGTTGTTGTTGTTGTTGTCTTGCACATTTTCAAATCTCAGGTCACACATGAACCCCAAATAAAAAACCCTTCCCCCCACGTTCCAAGCTACAAAAAAGATCCATCAGAGATCCATGTGAAAACAAAAATCCCATTTTGGGATCAAGGTGATGGACTGGGGCTTATTGCATCTCATGAGCCATAAATGTGGCAATTTTGGGCTTCGTCCTGTACCTTGGATCAAGGCAAATTTTGGAGACAAAATCGGTGCGACCCTGTGACCCTTTTTGGGTAAGCTGAGAAAATGGTGGAAGCCATGAGGGAAGAAAGAAATATTGTTGATGGAAGAACTCCCAAACAACCACCTGGGATGTATGAAACCTTGTAAATAATGCCATATCTACTATAGCAACTGGTGCAGGAGATTTTCCATCAACAGTATTGAGGACTGCTCTTTGGCCTTTCAAGCGATGTGTGTTTGTATGAGATTCTAGCTGTTCAACTACTGAAATACCGACCCCTTCCGAAAAAAACAAAGTTTTTACGTGTGGAATGGTTTTTAGCTGGTGTTTGTGTGGTCACGTTGTTGGTGCGTCCTCGAACAAATTTTTCAGTGAGAAGTCATTGAACTGCTGATCAAATCAATTGGAGACAGTCTTGGGGCAGCTTTGCAAGCTATTATATACTAAATTATGCATAGCTTAATATTGATATGATAGAATATTCCCAAGAATTCAACACACATCATTGAATCATTTGTTTGTATTTGTTGCGATTAAAGGCAAAGTTTAAATCCAGCATCCCGCAATTCTGGTCGCAACGTGTTTTTGACACTCCTGCCACTTGGTATCTTCGCATGGATCTTAATCCACCATTGTCTTGAAGTAGATTAAGTGGGAAGGCCCCAAATTCGGAGAAAAAGTTGGGGTGAATTGCCAGCCTCGGAAAGCAGGTGGCAAGTTGCCAAAAAAGCCATGAAAAGGGGGTTGATTTCTGGGGCCGATTTTGATGGGATTGGGAGCAATGTGGATTTTTTTTTTCGAATCCCAATGCAGGGATCATTTAAACTATATACCCGTTTTTGGGGGATCAACACGATGGACATGTCTGTTGAATATGAGGGATTTCCCGTGGAAAGTGTATTGACAGTTTGGGTCGGAAATATAATGACCCAACTGCAAGCTCACTGCCCCCTGAAAACTAACATATCGCCCTGAAAATTGATGCTTGGCAGATGATTTTTTTCTCCACTTTGAAAATGGTCCCTTTTTTGGGGGGGGACATGTTAGTTTTTTTTGGGGGAAATAGTCATGGATTCATCTGCTGCTTCCTTGTGAGAAAATTGTACCAAGGTTTTGCTCTACCCACAGCCAGCCATCTTCTACTACTTGGCCATTGCTCCTCAGCTATGACCTAACTGACGCTGGATGATGTGACGAATCTATTTGTACATCCTTTGTTCCGAGGATATTCTTAGGTTGTTTAGGTGTTCCTCCCCCACCCCCGTTTTTTTTCCCTTTTTAATATATTGAAGGGTTGAGGGGAGGGGGGTAAATTTCTAAGATTCATTTTTCACAAAACTTGTGGTTTTTCGGATTCCCCCCCCCCCCCCCAAAAAAAAAACAACCCTAAGAGTTCAGAATGCAACATGAATTCCCTGTGTTTCGGAAGGTCGTTAGCGTTGCAATATTGAATGTCCTCTACTACAATCCCTTTTACAGGGGTCATTAAATTACCTATTTTGGGGGAATCAAACAATAGAAATTTATGGTAAATTTGAGGGATTTTCCTTATTATAATGCATTGTTTGGGTTGGTAATGTAACGACCCCTGTTTTAAGGGATACACGGACACGTACCTTTTTCTTTTTCAATCCTGCAGTAGATAGAATGTCAAGTATCCCATATCTCACACAAAGGATATTGAAGAATCTTCATATCAACACATGTCGGTACTGTTGTAGTTGGGGAGGTAAAAGGGTATCACGGCATCATGGCATCAACAATCAAATGATGATTGTGCTGATGCCCATAACTTCTTAGTCCAATCAAAACTGGTTTGGAAGGGCAAACAACTAGTAAGTAATGCAATGCTACTGTATCTATCTATACATCCCCTTCAAAACTGCCTGTATTAAATCAGGATCACCAAGGTTCAAATGAAAAAAACCCACGTGGATATATGTATATATATAAAATACGTATACATATATATATATATATACCTGGAACCTGAAACCAGGATTTATAAATGGTTGTTTCAATTGGATGATGAACCAAATCTTTACATGGGAAGTGCTTGGAAGTCACCATTGCTATCCATTTAAAGCTGTTTGTTAGGAGTTCCAGGTACTTGGAGGATCATCCAGGTTTTTAAGTGGTTAATAACCATGGTAAATAAGTCCCCTAAGTAGGGTTTCTAAATGGCTTATAAATGGGGGGTTACTAACCACTTACTAAGTGGGATGATCCTCCAAGTATATACCCACCTGAAGTTTAACAGCTCGCCCCTAAAATGATGCTTGGAAGACGATCCTTTCCTATTGGCAAGTTGGAACCCCAAAATTGGTCCTTTTTTAATGTGTTTCCTATTCTTCAGGGCTATTTTCAGGTTCTATGTTAATTTTCAGTGGTGTATCAACTCCTTTTCTAGGTGGTGGCAACTCAAATATTTTTTATTTTCACCCCGAACCCTGGGGAAATGATCCATTTTGACTAATATTTTTCAGATGGGTTGAAACCACCAACTCCTTTTCTAATGGCCGTTTGACATTCGTTGAAAAAAAAACCGGGAGGTTCTCAACTTGATTGGCCGCACCCTTTGGTCCTTGCGCTGGTCGGAGCAGGTTTGGGAAATGGAGAAGGTTTACACCCTCGAAAATTAACATGGTAGTAGATGACATCTTTCACGTGCCTTTTTTCTTAGGAGGATCCCAAGGAAATTTTGGAGTGACAGACCTGTTTGGATTCCAATTTCTTTTTATCATACTGCATACTCAAAGTCTCAAAAGTGGAGATACTCCCCCACTGATTCCTGGCCAGTGATTGCTGATTGAGCCATTTTTTGTGACAAGTAAAGGGGCCCACATCAAAATCTGGAGTTCTTTCTTGTTGGCTTCTTAGTCCTTTCGCTTTCGGAGCTTTCCGAAGGTTTCTCACCTAACATCCTTACCGGCGGCTCGCAGACGTCGAGGCCACCATCTTCTTAGGGGCCTTCTTCTTGTCCAGCGTGCAGCAGGCTGCAGAAGTCTTGCGCCGCTGTTTGTGGTGGCTTGGTGATGTTGAGAAGTAGATCGCCCCCCTCCGGAGAATGAAGATTTTGAACCCCAAAATGGAGGTGGATGGTTCAGATGAATTTCCGGTTTCAATTGAGGTAATTTTTAGGTTCCAGCCGTTGATTTTCAGGGTAGCTGTGTGAAGATGATTGAAGTGAAGATCTTTTTGCTGGCAGGCTTTTGTTGTGGGAGAAGTTGTTGAGGTGTAGGACATGTGTCTATAAACGTTGCAGTTGTGAGAGATCTATGTTGTAACCAACCAATGCAAAACCCGTCATGTCTGTCACATTTGCCGGAAGGAAAACACTAGGAATTTTTCAGGATTGCCTTCACAGACTAACATGTACTTCATTCACTGCCTGATCCCTGCGCTCCATCGCTCCATCACGAGTTTTTTTCGGGTGAATGCCTGCCCCTCCGTTGATCCCGGAAGCAAGGAATGTGCTGCGTGTGGAGTGGCAATGCATTTGCAAGGGGAAGTGTTCACAGCGAAATGAGAAAACGTTTCCGGTGTGAAGAAATCACACCTGGCAGTCTCGGCTTTTCCAGCTGGAAACTGGGGGGGTGAGAATGTCACTTTTCAATACTTTTCATCTTTTGTCCCTTTATAGTGAAAGTGGTGGTGCAAAAATTGGAAAGGACTTCATCATCCCTTCCTTAACGCCGGGCCGTTTTTTGCGAGTCGATGCACCCACCTCAGTTTTCTGGCCGCCAGTCGATTCCTGCGATTTCGGTACCCGGCAAACCGTGGGTTCCCGAAACCGGTGCCGGAACCCACGGCGTCGGGGCAAAAAAGGGGGCAACGTTGAAGGGAAGGGAAGGGCGAGGTGAACACGAATTCAATGACTAGGTGACTAGGTGACTGAGCATGAACCCAAGAATCTGTGGTTCAGTCCCTTAGTACTCAAAAATTTGAAGCATAGCCAGATTTTTGAAGAACCCAGTCTGTAACCATCGACATGCCACCAAATGGCGTCAATGAGACAAGCAGCAACAGTTTGCTGCTATCCATTGAAAAGAAGGGGGTTATTTTCATTACTTTCCCAAAATTATCCCCCCAAAATCATTGGATGGGTGTCCTTTTTTGAAAAACCTTTAGATTCTCATAGTGTCGTCTAAGAAGGCTTTTCCAGGAAATGGGATTTTTCGGATCGGATTTTTGGGAGTCGGATTCCAACCGAAGAATCTCATCCGATTCGATTGGAACAATCCATCCATGGCTGGGCCTTTGAGACACATTCCCATTCGAAAAGCTGGGACCAACCCACACCATATAAGACTTGAGACTCAACAAAAAGCCACATCACCAGAGAGTTGACTCAGAAAATTTCGGTGGAACATGCGGAAGCGCTGAAAGCTGGATTAGTTTTTTTTTAAACAAAATTCCAACAGGGGCTGGAAGGAATGAACATACATCCTGGAAGGGTTTGCAGAAATCCAAGAGACCAAACCTTCCATAGCTTTCTCCAGGGCCGGCAGGGCATTTAAGGTGAGGGGAGCATTTCTCCAAATGTGCTGAACAACTTCAGGCAAAGATCATCAACATTGATGCCAAGGTGATCCTGACAACACAAAACCAGCACCAACACTGTGACAACTCCCCTTTTGTGGAAACGGATGATGATTTGGACCAATTAAAATAACATCATGATCATCATCAAATACAGTAGAAATCAATGAATTTTCGGAGATGCTATCACTGAAAAAAAAAGTTCTCACCTTAAGTGATCATCAACAGTTCACACTCACAAACACACCGTTCAACAACAACACCCCCCCAAAAAACATCACAAAAGAACACCCCCAAAGACAATAGAACATGGCCTTCCAACTCCCATCATGGGTCTTTAGGGAGGGAGGGAGGCTGCTGCCTAAATACTCATCCAAGCAACCAACCACCAGGAGATGGGTCAACGAGTTGGAGGTGGCCAAGTTATGTCCCTTGGAAAAACCGGAAGATCCTCCACCATTTGGTTGTCGGTTGAAGAGGTGTTTTTTGAGAGGAAAACTTTGGTAGAACACAGCATGAGCTTCACAGCCCATGCAGCTTTTTTTGGTGAATTTCTTGAGGTCTCATTTTTTCATCAGATCTTTTTTTTTCTCCCCTTTTGGTGGTTTGGGGGGAAGGGTTTTCGCAACAAGGAAAGACCTCGACAGTTTTTATATTATTGTTTTTTTGTGCGAGATTTACTGAAAAATGTGGTCCTAATGATAGTGGGACTAGTTTTTTTTTCTCCAGATTTAGTCATGTTGCCACAAGCATATGATGTCCCAGAGATCAAGTTTTTTTTGTCATGGACTACAGATTTTCGATTTTCACCCCTTGATTCCTCCCTCAAAATGCCATTGTGTTAGTAGAATTCACGTTAATAATACATGTATAATATAGTACAGTATGTATATATATATATATATAAATAGTTTCACTGCTGGCGTAAAAAACTGCCTATTTTTTTCCCTCAGCTTTCATCCACTATCTCTCTAGCAAACCTCATGGCTTTCTCCAGCGCTTGAGTCGAGGTTCAGACCGCTATCGTCCTGAGCTTTTGGATAAGATCACGATGCAGGTGCGGGCATGTGTGGCAGATCACTTGAGGGGGTGAAAGACTTGGCATACTACTAAATCAGATCACATTCGTTGTGATGTTCCGTGTGCGGGCAGGTGTGTTGAGCTTATTTGTATGGCACATGTGGCTGATGGGTTGTAGTTTTTCAGGTTGTCGTTGTGTTGGGATGCTTCGACTTTAGAGTAAAAAACAATTTCCCCGTTTTTTTTCTTCGTTTTTTTTGAGTTGAATCCCTGAATCTATCAACATGTTCGGCTCATGAAAGTTGCTGGTGTTTTTTTTGTTGAACTTTCAGGTTGTGGCTGCCACGATAAGCCCCCAAAAACTGTTAGTTTTTGGGTCATTTTTTTTCCCTTCAGTTCTTCAACTTGGAGCACTGGAACATGCAACTGTTCCACGCCAGGAGAGCTTTCCCAATATGCCACAGTACCAGCTGGATTTGATCTTTGAAGATAGCGCCATACAGATGCAAGCTCAGGCCAATAAAGATATCAACACAGAGAAGCTTGGCCTTCGAGTTTCATGGGACATTTTTTACACCGAAAAAAAAAAGCACAAGTGGGGCGGTGTGTCAGATGGAGCTGAATGAAGCAACCTTTTTAGTCGTTATTTATTTTTTGTTTTTTTTGGGGTCAAAAAGTTTGTCAAAAGGCACAAACCTTAGTGTACTGTTTGCTGTAGTTTGTGATTTGGGTTGGCAAATCTACCATGTTTTTGGCAGAATTACCCAACCATAGCCGCCATAGCCACCTTGATCCCCCAAAGTCCGGTTTGCTTGAGTTGTTGCAGATACCCCAAAAAAAAACTGTCAGAGGAAGGGATTAAACAAAAAGGCATGTGAAATTCGATTCATCAAGAATATTGCTAAGGAATGTGCTCCCGACAGCAACTCCTCGGTTCACCATGTGTCAAAGAATTTTTGTAGTTAATGTACACAATGGGGTGACCTCCACAAATTCCAATAGAAGTTGATTTTCTGGTATTGGATTTGTATTGGATTTATGTGGCAAAGAAGTTTCACATGAACTCCTGCGAGTTGCTGGTTTTTCAATTCCCTTGGGATCTGTTTAGGAAGCTGGTGAAAATGGCCGGTTCTCTGATGAGTTCCGTGAGTGCCCTGGCAAGCACAGATTTGGACCTTTTGTTTCGCACTTATTCAAACAAAGATTCAAGTGATTCAAATCTTGGTGGTGGCAACTCAAATATTTTTTATTTTCAACCCTGTTTGGGGAAGATTCCCATTTTGACGATCATATTTTTCAGATGGGTTGAAACCACCACCTAGAAATGATACTCTAAGGTTTTTTGAAGGGTGGTGGTGAATTTTTCCAATACTTTGTTGCTTGTTGAATTTCCATGATATCCAGTTTTCATGAACACAATTTTTCCAGTTTTGTTTGTCGTTAAGGGGCCAAAGGTGGATCAAGGGAACAGTCAGACGGAGGACAGAGAAACTTCGATTCAAATCCAACGTCTTGAAGAATGTTCACTTTTTCTCCCCATCATCTCAGAGGCGATGGACAACTCATCATCATCAGTTATTATTAGACCCCTGAAATTTAACATAGCCTCTAAAAATAGGCAATCCCAAAAGGAAACTCATCTTCCAACCATCATTTTTCAGGGGCTATGTTAAATTTCGGGGGTTTATGTATAAGTTCACATTGGAACTTCCCTCATGAAGTCATCATTTCTTTCTCGTTTGGTGAAGCATCTTATTTACAAAGGCTTCCGTGGAAGAATACCCAAGCTTATCAAGGAACTTCCCCATCTTGGTTTGGAGACATCCATTCTTCCATCGCTCTTATCAGCTAACTTCCACCCATTTTCTCGAAGATTTCACACACTATTCTGCCAGCAAATTCTCAAAAAAACAGTTGAGGTACATGAAACCCTGATATATTGTATAAATACACATACTTGTTTCAATTTCTTCCATCAATAGTGGGATACCATTTTTTTTGCATTTCCACAGATTGTGTGTGTTGTCCCTTTCAGCTCTGGTTTTCCTTGAAAAAACTGATATGAACCGGAGCTCGGAAACTTTGTTTCACTGCTTTCATCCCAAAAAATCGGGATGTGACCAACCACATGCAGGTGGTGTCAACAACTCCTTGAAAGAAATGATGACGGAAGAGTCCCGAGATTCCCTGTATCTCGGAATCGGATCAAGTGAACCCCATAGGTCGGTGATCGTTTTTTTTTTGCCGGCAAACAATCAAAAGCACTGCGGGTTGTTTTTGTTACTTTGGGGTTAGTGTATAGTTACCAACCACAAATGTGTGAATTGTAATATGCCTTTAGAGGATTTCTTGTAAACGAACCGGTATACTGGAATGTATGGAACAAAACAAATTGAACAGTGCTGAAATAGAGAAAACACCCTCATGTTAGACTCAAGTCTACCCCGAAGTCTAGAGTGCCACCGAGTTTATACTTCAGAACCTTTTGTTGCTGACTTTTGTAACCAAGAAATTAAGATATATTTCTTTGATTGAGATATGAAAAAAATACACCTCTTTAAGGTGGAACCTTAAGAAATGAAGCCCTTTAAGAAGAGATAAATTGGGTTTTCTAAAGGCATCATTGCTCCTCAAATGTTCCATTTGTGTGGGGGCTTTTTTGGGGGAAACTTTTTGGGAACTGTTAGTTTTGGGGGCTACAATTTTTTTTTCCACAAGATACTGATCCATTGAATGGTTGATCTTTGTTCGATGTTGAGGCCGAAAGGTAGCTCCCACTGGTTTGAAGATGATAGATATCAATACGTTCGCATCGACTATGCCATGCTTCTGCAGATTGTCACAGATGATGATCACTAGAGCAATTCTCTTAGCAACATGAATTTAACCCTTGCCCAGATTTTGTTGAGACGAACATCATCAATGAAATCAGGTGGTTCAGGTGTTCTTAAACTTTGAGACAACCTCCAAATATGACACTAACAGGGCTGTTTAAATGATACGTAGATTCAAGTCAGGGTCAGGCAAATGAAACCTGCCATGCTTTGGAACCATGCCAAATCATTGTGGGGACCCCAGCTTCGTCACCTATCAGGACCTATCATCTGACGTGAAAAACGGTGCGTTTTCCACGAAGAAAAATCACCGCATCCATGTAGAACCCCAATTTCAACTGCATGGTCACATAGGGTTGGCGAGCACATTCTGGAACGAAAAATTGGGGATGATAAAAAAATACTGGTCCATCCATGGGATGGTCTTGTACTGTACTGTACAACTGTTCATGGCAGAAATCCTACACCAATTGGAGGGCATATCGTGTATTCGCCGTGACCAAAGGGTACCTATTCTCGTCACTGGTCCAAGGCAAAGTTGGGTCGTTGGGAAGAACTCAGGCCACTTTGGACAGATGGGATCATCCGATTCTGAAGCCGAAGGTGATCTGTGTTGGAATTCCAAAGAAACAAAACAAGCAAGCAATTCCAAAGAAACAAACAGATTTTGGCTGCTGGGAGGGTTTGATTTTCGCTGCTTAATATGTGACTCTTGGATGAATCAGTGGGAAGGGCTATCGAGATGATTTTCATCCAAGGAAGCAGTAGATCAAAGTTCGCAAATCCCCTGCCTTTGCGTCGTTGATCAACAAGGAAAGAGTCACACCTCCTATCAATAGGTTCAGGATATGTCTCTGCCAATCAAGTATAAGTTAACTCCTTAGGGGGGAGAATCTCTGTTTTCTGAAGGCTTTTTTTTTTCCTTATATAGATGTAGCTTAAAAAAACCCATTGAGGGATGTTTTCCCATCACCCTTGTGGGGTTTTCTGCCTCGGACCACTGGAGGCCCTCCAAAAGCCACAGGAGATACGCCCGAGATGGCATATAAAGGAAGCAAACCACCGAGGTTTCTGTGGGGCCATGGGGGGTTGACTTCTGCGAAAAAAACGAGTCCTCTTGGGTTATCCCACATTGTGGGGTTGACAGAAACCATGGAGATAAAAACATGCGAATACCTTCAACTTCAAGGTTTTTGGCGGGGGTTTCTAGGTTGGTGAATTAGCCTATAGGATTCGAACTTGACGCAAAGATCGTTAGATCATCAGAGGGTCCCTCTGGCGCAATGGACTCAAGCCTCACGTTGCTCATTTCACTTTGGGGTAGGCGTGACAACGTGAGAAAAATGGAACGACGAACTACCACACACACGTGGTACGTCTCAGTCTTTCAACACCCTTTGGAAGCAAAGTGAATCAGACTCGTTGCATTTGTTGAAATTTGATACTTCACATCAGCGAAATGTGGAAGCTTCCACCGATGAAAGTCGCAGGTTGGTAGATCCATTCAAGGTGGATACCATTCCCGAAGATGGGCCCGGACACCCAAAGGGAGGATGGTTGTCTGGAGGTCTGGGAGGTGTTCTTCTCCCCCCGTTTTTTTTTACAACAAAGATATTTCCCCAAGAAGTTTTTTTTTTTGTGTTGAGTATGGATTCCCAAACTTTCATGTTTTTGGGTAGGCTTTACTTGACCCTGTTCAAGTTGGCACATTTTGTAAGTGAATTTCCCATAGAACACCCACCATTTCTAGCATAAATTTGTTGGGGGAGAATGGTTCCCTGTTGAAACCAATGCATTTCCAGCTGTTCCAATTGGAACGTCCCAGACATTTGCCATGGATTTTGATGGGCTCCCAAACTGTCCAATTTTTCTCCGGGAAGATTCGCTGCTCAGGGAAGAGGAAGCCGACGAGGAAGAGAAACCGCCTGATCCAGAAGAAGAGGTCCCTATAGAGGCGAGGTCCCCTGATGCAACGACATCTCGTCGTGGTTATCCGCGGGGAAGCATGTGGATCTCATGTTGTAACGGTGAAATCACCAAGCATTGAAAATGATTGGGGTGGAAAAAACATGTGGGAACTCCCATCTCTCGCAGTTTTGGGATGGACTATCCAGATATCCCACTCCAAAGAGCACGGTGAAGGTGCTGTTTATGCTGCCAAGCCGTCATTTTTTTGGGCCTTTTTTTTTCTCTCTGTCCATTTTGGAAAAGATGGCTTAATTACGTTTTGGCTGACCTAGGAGATGTTTAACTCTTGCAAGAATATGCAACTTTTCTTGAGAAATCCCAAAACATAGACTAACCTCGTTTTATAGAATAGACTATCTTGGTTCATCCTATCCCGTGCGTGAGCATGGGTCCTAATCATTTTGTATTGATATGATTTTCGCTCAACTTTATTTTAATCGTTCATTTTGAATCATTTTGTCCAGCCTACCCATCTGTGGGAAATCAAAAACGTCATTTTGTAGCTAGCCACCCTGGTTTGTACTAAATGGGTGGGCCGACATCATCGAAATGTTGAGTGGGATATCTATTTACATATGCACATCTCTCT
>DF245314.1:0-20931 GCA_000507305.1 Breviolum minutum Mf 1.05b.01 | reverse complement strand
GCCATTGGTGAAGGACTCAGGTTTGCAGCATCAAATCACATTTGAATACGTGATGCATGTTGCGGCAGACTGGACAGTCTTGCAGACATTATTGACTTGAGAGGCAGAAGGAGATGTGAAGAGTTGTCAGAACATTTCATTCCTCTATGATTTGGCGGTTTGAGACTGAGGGCATGCCACGGGTGATATCTGAAGTCCTGAATGGATCTTCAGTGTTCAGGCCTTTCAGACCCGGCATGTTCACATCAGTGAGTCTATTTGCAGTTATTTGCATCTAAATTGATATTTGTGGGAAAAATATGTAGCATTCAGTACCTGATCAAGCAAAACTTTTGGTTGGGCACATTTCTCGATCAAAGGCAGATTATTTGCTTACTGTATTTTCTTGTCCACTGGCTGTTTCAGCCGGAAACATCCAAACAATCACTGGGCCGCGTTTGAGACTGTCCCAGGCCAGCTCTGATGAAACGTGAGTGCAACGCCTATTTTGCCAGAACCCTATGAAAAGTGGGTGGAGGTAATGTCAATATTGCAGATCCTTTTCAGTTTCGAAACCTTATTGCGTTCCTCGCGGAGCTTTTCTCCTTTCCGTGCACCTTTTCATGCTCATTGTTACCACTACCAGGCAAGATCCAATATGTATATTTAAATATATATATATACATATACTACTCATTCCCAAAGCATTCCAAAACCATCCAATTCTTTCTGGGACATGCGTGGACAGTCCCCCCGACTGATTTCTCTCAGGTCATCCTNGGTGCTCGCTCGCCCGCAAGATGGCATGTGTGTTTACGTGGGTGACAAATATTCTGACCCTATCCTTCAGGTGGTTCCACATCCGTCAGGCAATGGGAACGCCATCATTGTGGACAGCCAGGACCGGAAAGAGGGCACAAGAAGCAGATACACTCAGGACCTTCTTCGTTCATCTCGTGCTATCAGCATTGCTCAACTATCAGGTGAACTTGTGAACGTTTGCCACGAGTGCAGGGCTTAAGTGAGAAGTAGGGCTGGGGATCTCGTTTGGATTTATCATCTTGCACTCACAGAACTGTGAAGATATGGTATTGCTTCGTTTTGATTGATGCAGCACGCAACAACCCATTTGAAAAGTAAATATTGTATGATATCGGTACTTTTTGCATGTTGGAGGTGATGTTTGTTACGCGCTCAGTCCCTATCTGCACACGTTCCACTCAGGCTTCAGTCAGAGTGGCAAGTCCCTGTCAAGAAGAGAAGGCCAAAGAGGGCGTGCTAGAGGCAGTATGACCCGTGTTTTGAAACTTGGCCAGCGTGTGCCACCACCTTGTTTTTGCAGTGTGCTTGGAGCAGTCTGACCACATGATTCTCCACAGAAACACGATTTATATACACATGTGTCTCAATTAGCATCTATTACTAGCTAATCAGATGTGCATTGGACACAAGGCTCAATCTTCTGGTTTGTAATTATTTTGGGTGTCAGACTTGGCTCATACTGTGCATCAGCTGGTACATACACCCTGGACGAGAAACTTGCAGCGTAAAATTGTTGTGTGATTGCGCAGGAAGGTTTGCACGAATGGAGTTTTGCAAGATTCCAGGGGTTGATCTTTCTCAGACGTAGCATTCACTGCATTTTTTGCCTTTGATCCAGAGCGGCCTGTTTACACCTGACACAACGTCCAAATGTTGCGCTTATGTGTATGGGCTCTTTTGTAGCGATTGTTGTGCAATTTCACGCGATATTGCTTCATCTCTCCTGTAATCGCATTCCATCCATCATGCCGAAACCGGAAAAAGCAGAGCGCCCACGTGTTGCTTTGGTTGCTAGCCGTGCAGTGTGTGAGGTGCACCTTTTCATGCTCATTGTTACCACTACCAGGCAAGATCCAATATGTATATTTAAATATATATATATATACATATACTACTCATTCCCAAAGCATTCCAAAACCATCCAATTCTTTCTGGGACATGCGTGGACAGTCCCCACGACTGATTTCTGGAGCTGAGTTTCAGGTCATCCCGAAATTCCTCAACCACCTGTTCACCAAGTTCGCAAGTCTTTCATGGCTTGACTTTATCCCCCAGCCAAAATACAGACTGAAGCTGGGTGATGACCTGCTCAATGTCCCCCTCATGGATGTCTCAGACATGCACATATTGAAATTGGTACCATGTTTGCATCTTTATCCACATTTAGGTTTTGTTGAAATGCAGATGCAACTAGCATCAAATAGCGGTTAATCGATGTATTTCAGCAACACAGGCAACAATACAACATGAGAGATCATTTTCATGGATGATTTTTGATTACATTTGATCGATGGATTGGTCAGGTTTTGCTCTGTGTTTGTGCTAGGTCCCTTTGAACACGCAAACACACACTTGAACTCGTCGGATTTCTGACATTCCCTCTTGGTGAATGCCAAGGTGACAGATGGGGAAACAACGCAACACAAGGCATTTGAGTACGCCTTTGGCGTACTTGGCGCCAGAGGATTTGCGGATCAGGAAGATGCACATGCGAAGTGGAACAGTTTCAAAAAAGCAATTTCCCGGTCTGGCTTGGACATGGCAATGTTAAAGCTGACATTGATATGTTTCTTGACTATACTTGACTCCAGCAGTTTCTCGAATGCCCAGCAATGCTTCTTTTGCACCTACAATTGTTTGCTCGATTTTCGGCCTTGATGCTAAAGCATCGTTGAAAACAAGCTGGGAACTTTTCGCCGCCCGAGGTAACTACAACCATGGTGCTTACAAAAGCGGGGACAAGGCTTCAGCGAAAGCCGAAGCGCTGGAGAAGTTTCTGCTTAGGCAGGGACCTGAATTTTATGAGTCCATCGCAGAATCGATTGCGGCTGACAGAGGTGAGGAATTTTCTCGCCTTGGTGTGTACCCTTCTTTTGAAGATTTCATGACAAGTCACCTGATACGAAACCGCGGTGTCTTCGTAACTTGGAGTGCACAACTTTGGGTGAGTTTTTGTTTCCATGCAGAGGGAACCTTTGCTAGAATGGATGAATTCACCTAAAGCTGTTCAATCATTTGGCAAAGCAGATCCATTTTTGTTGCCTTTTCTGGCCTCCATACCATGCCGAGGTGAAAAAACAAGTCGTGGTTTGGGGCACAGCAGGCGTTCAGGCTACTTTTGAGGGACTGGTCAGTGCAGCGTGTCGCCGTAGAAGCATTAGCCGCTCTTGAGGAGGAGAGCGGTACTGAATCCCAATGATTTTACGCAGTAGTGGAGCATCCACTTACAAATAAAGCTTATTCAATGCTAATAGAATAAACGTGTTGGAATTCGTTTCTCTGAGTTTTGGATCTCTCCCCCCCTGCTGCATTTCAGTTGCAACCTACATTTATGGTTCTGAGGATTTGGATTCCCACAGTCAATTTATGTTAATTTCATCTGTATTTCGGAACTAGTATAATTGCGTTTTTTGAATCCTTGGGGATCGCGGCCCCTCCAATATGCCAGGATCTCCCTGATGCAGATCCTGACAGTTTTGAACCGAAGGCACCTGGCGATGGTGATGGCAACCCTGGTAGCGGTAGCGATTCTGATTCCAGTTCGAGCTCTGAAGACCCGTACTCAAACAAGGCTCAGTTGTACAAATACTTCTCTGGAAAAGGCCCAACCAACATGGTTGCTACCTTCCTCCAAGATGAGAGGTTGAAGTTGATCTGCATTATCATTTGTTTGTTATCGGAACCGCTGGAAGAAGCTTATGCCAAGAACCAGGAAACAATGCAGAGTGGCCCCCAAGAAAGCATGGCATGGGCCGCGGAGCGTGCTGCTGGCTCTTGGTGGAGCATTGTGATTGAAATCCTCAAAACCCTGACATCTCCATTGTTGATGAAACGCCTTGGATTTACCATGCCTTCAACAAGGCCTTGGACTGCAGCAGAAGGACACAAATCCAAAGTCTTGAAGGAGGACAGCCCATGTGCATTTAGAGATTTTTTCAAAAGGATGTGGCGTGAAATATTTCAGAAGGACAAAAGCAGGTTTTTGTTGTGTACATTTTGTTTTGGAATGTTTTGGACATTCTGGATTCAATCAAATTTGCCTAATAGTGTGTAATAGTCAGAAATAGTTTCTCATAGCACAGCACCGTTTTCATAGTTTTGGGGGTCACTGGTCTTGCGACAGGAAAGACGTGCTTTGGAGGTTGCATGGACCTTTGGGATTGAGTTGGTGGTAGCAGTCACTTGGAGCTCGCTAATCCACTCTTGGAGGCTACCACAGGCAGCAGCTGTATTCCTGTTGCCTTCAGACGTTCCGGACGAAGATTAATTTGATCAATCACCTCAAAAAGATGGTGGTATCCCTGGTTGCTGCTGAGAAAAAGGTCGTCAAGGATCCAAAAGGTCATCCACTTCTGATGAAGTGTCTGGAGGACTTTTGCAAAAGAGCCTGAAAATCACTTTGCCAGATGATGTTTTTGCGCAATTCTCAAAAGCTTATATATGATTGAATGATTAAATGGTGAATAGGTACTAATAAGCGTTACTTGCGCACATCCACAAGATAGATTGTCATATTACAGTCGGCAAATGCAAGTGTCCTTTTTTTCTGTCCAACCCCACACTGAGCCATTTGCATTTCGAATTTTGGAATTTAGATTTCGGTTTTTGGACTCTTTGGGGTTTGGAAAAAACAAACTTGGGATTTCACATGAACCACACTTTTTACAGTGTAGAGTGCAGGATGTGGGCTGGGTGTATCATCAGCTTTGCCGCACGATCATGTGTTTCATCGCACGTGGCGGCGCTTGCGAAAAACAGCTACTATCACTTCTCAAGAAATTGTTTGTTGGAAGTTCAACAACAAAGAATATTTGCGAAGCGACCTTTGCCCATTTGTATCATATGGTCAACAAGCAGTCCAAAAATTGGAAGATGAATGATTGGACCAAATACCTATACGCAATTTTGAGTCCATATGTGGAGACTTCCGGAATGTGTCAGCTGCTCCCAGACAATGATGATTGGACGACGGTCCGCTCCAATTTAGGGGTCGATTTGAGGAAGACTGCTCACAAATTTTTCAACGTCAACTCGACCCCGATGCCGGACAGCCAAACAACAAAGCTGCCAAGATCTGAAAAGCAGCTTGATACATGCTGGCGCAAAGTTGGGACGCTGGCCGATGAGAGATCAGTTTCTGCTATGGCATATTTGGTTTCTGATTATACGGAAGACTTTGAGCACATTCAGATGAGTTGGGCAGGTATCGGTTGAGAAAACTGATTGCTACTATTAGCATCTATTTGTTGTCACCTCTAAATTCCTGAAATAGCTGTAACTCCCTGCAAATGGAATAGGGGTGTCTCAGAAAAAATGTTACCTTTCCATGCTATTTAAGGCGTCTATGGTGGTCTAATCCAAAATATATGTTATCATGTCGGATCTATACAAGCGGTTGGAATGGGAAGTGCATACTGTGGCCCAACCTTTTTTGTGTATTTCCTGACGCTTTTTCAACTTTCAATAGGATGCTACAAGACTTGGTATGTCTTTTTTTGGATAGCCACGTCTGCAATTCGCAAAAATCAGTTTGTTTTGTATGAGACTGTCCATATCCGCCCAGGTCACCCTGCATTAAATATTGATTCAGCAGTTTCCCCTTGTGCAGGATGCTTATTGGCACAAGGTGAGGTGTACCGGAACAAAAAGTCTGACCTCTACTTCCTCTCACTGGGATTTCGTGACTGGATTGCGTTCGGCCTCCCTTTGGAACGAAATGAGGACATCATTCTTTGCCTATATACCTGACATTGTTGAACTCTTGTGGGAAAATTGCACAACAAGCCCTCGAAGATGCACCAAATTAGGCTCATTTGTTGTAAATAGTTGCTATCAAAGGGTCTGATAGATAATATTGGAAAATGGGACTCGAGAGGCCTGCAAAAAAAAACTTGTTGAGTCTGGAATTCAATGTGTGATTGCTTCAACCCAGGTGTTTTTTGTTCAAGTAGATGCAATTTACACCTATTTGCAAAGAGTGGTCATTCAGATGTGGAACATCCAGCTGTTTGCAGGACTTTTTGCTTTTTGCCCCTCAAAGATGCACCGTTGCTGTTCCCATCGCCAACTATACCTTCGATCCAGATGAACCTGGTGAATGGTCGCATGTTTCAACAGAAAGATGCTTGCCGGTCGAGATCAGGTACAAGATGGTTTCCCAGGGTCTTGGTGCCGTCATGAGAATTGTGCCCTCTGCAGAGGAGGACCTTCTTCGTTCAGCTCTGAGGGTGAAGGTGAAGCTTTCTATGGATCAGCTCAAGACAATCGTTGTGAATTTGGGTCTTCCTGTGTCGGGTACTGGCGCCGGGAAAACTCCGCGGGTGCTCAAAGCGGACTATGCCCGAGCACTTGTTGAATTTCTCTTCACGGATGAAACGGAAGATTTTCGCAGTGATCTGGTTCAGTTCTATTCGCCGCCTCCAAGAAAGAAACCAACTGAACAGGATTCCAAAGAAAGTGAAGTGATCAAACTTATCAGCATGTTGGACCCCGAGAATGCCTCAGCATTCCAGAACATTGCGCAGTATGCCAAGGAAAAGTTGGATGAAACAGGCAAGGAAGCTGGCAAGCGAGAAGGGATTGCAGACTTGCAAAATGCCTTGCAGAAATCAGGCATTTCTGTCGACGTTCATCATGAGCCGGGCCAACCAGTCCGTGTTGAACGAGTTCACGTGAAAAGGAAAACGGATGACAAATCAGAGCTGGGCCACGCTCCAGAGGTTTCGATCGAGGCTCCAGAGGTTTTGCGTGAGGATGCAGAGATTCCGGAAGCTGAGCGCGCTGAGCGCTCGGGTCCTGCCCACCCCAAACGATCACGCGTGACACCGCGGGAATTCAAGGATCTATTTCCACCAGATGCTGTGGGCAAGATGATGTATTTCCACGACCCGGATCAACAGGTCTTTAAAGTTCAGTATCCAGGAAGCTTGGCTGAGAAGGAGTGGAGATTTCAATGAGGGTCTTTCAAACCACAGCCCCTCAAATTCCGACTGTGACCTTGATCTGTCTTCACATTTGAAATAGTGCTTACTAGTGACTATTAGTTCACTCAGATTCTTGTTGGTTCCAGAATCTAGATTCAGACGACTAAGAAATATTCAATTTTGAAATTTCATGCATTTGAAGGGCCGTGGAGGTATTTGAAAAAGTGCAGACTTTAGAGTTTCAGTAAGGTTGCGGCTGTTTTTTTTTAATTTTGGAGCGTTCGATCAATTGAGGTTCAGGTGACGCGAGTGAGGCCAACTCTTGCAGCAGAAAGTGGCCCACTGGGAGCAACCCAACAGAGCTGGACGCCCTGCTCTTTGTTGTCGGATGGGGTTACAGAAGGTGGAAAAGGTGCAATCCTCACAGCGACGCAAAGCAGTCACTTGGGAAAAAATTAGATTTCTAATTTATTCCGACAGAACCTCACTTATGAAGCCAACCTCAAACAATACCTTGGAACCCTCACAGCATAGCATTTACAATTCCAAAGCCGTGAAGCATTGTTCACAGGCGTCATCGGCTCCTAAATGATAACTTTTAACCCAAGTCTGGCCCCTACATTCTGCATCAACGGCACCCAGGCCAAGCACAGAGGAACTCAAAGAGTTCTTGAAGAACAGAGCTGGCTAATGCAGCGCCATCACAGATGATTGTTCAGAAATGTTGCATTCAGACATTCAAACTGTTTTGTGGATGCGTATGCGCCCACAAGTGGCCGGATCACACTTTGGAAAATGAGATCAAAACGAGTTTGGGGGGACTCCGAAAACAAAATAGGTTCTGGCAACTTGTGATATTTTTGAAATTTCGTGAATGTCTCAGCAGAAGAAGCTAGATCCAAAGCGAGTTCGAAACGAAAATCATTTGCATCTATTTGAAAAATGAATTCGAAGCTTCCTGAATTCCCTTCTTGCATTTCAGCAATTTTTTTGAGAGTTGTTTGCATTTATGCAGCTATGTCTGACTATTAATGACCACTGATTTCCAACTATTTGCAGCTATTTGTGTTTTTCTATTTATTGCATTCATTTGCAATTTGGGAATTTGGTTTTTGGATTTTGGATTTTTTTCTTCGCAACTAATCCAAAAGCCAGTCCTTGTTCCTATGGTTGCTGGGTTCCTTTCACTGCTTCTTTCCCTGGGAATGTTTCTTGCAACATTTATTTGCCGCTGTTTTGCAAACAAAATTTTCCTCTACCTAAGGTGAATTTGAAGCTACTCTGGCTCCGAATTATTTGTTTTGTTTCAGTTTAGTTTTGTTACCCTAGTTTTCCAGCTGTCTGCAGCTATTTTGCAGCTATTTGTGGCTATTTTGCAATTCTTTTCAACTATTAGCAATTATTTGAAGCTATTTGAGGTTATTTGCAGCTATTTGCGGTTATTTGCAGCTATTTGCAGCTATTTGCAGTCAACATCAAGGCAATGGAGCAGTGAGCAAGGTAGATGGCAAGTTTGCAGGGGGCAGTCACACCTGAAAGGTTGCAACAATCCTCTTAATTCTTTGCTAGCACACTAAATCTGCCACATGTTATGTGTTTATGTCATAACAGGTGCACATAGCGGCAGCCACCCTCACATACCCACAAATGGCTGCAAAGCAGATCCAAAAAAATCAAATCAAAAATTAGATGTAAATAGCTGCTAAAATGCAGAACACTAACAAAAACCGAACTGAAAGCCCAAAAAATAGTTCAGAGCCAGAGTAGCTTTATATTCACCCCAAATAGAGGCAAGTAAAACAGTGGTAAATAAATGTTGCAATACAAGGAACCCAACAACCATCAGAACAATGACTGGCTTGCGACTAGTTGCAGAGAAAAAAACAAATTCCAAAATGCAAAAACCAATTTCCAGAATGCAAACCCCAAACCCAAAATCAAACAGCCAAATTCCAAAACCTGAACTTCAAAATGCAAGATCCAAAATCAAAAATGCAAAATTCAAAATACAAGTTCCAAAATCGGCGGATTCTGAAAATCATTTGTTTTTTTTGAACATGTGCAGACATTTTTTTTTGGCATGTGCAGCTTTTTGGTTGGACCATTTGGAGCTCTTTTTTTTTTGCATTTGCAGCTATTTTGTTTGACCATTTGCAGCTATTTTTTTTTGCATTTGCAGCTATTTTTTTTGACCATTTGCAGCTATTTTTTTTGCATTTGCAGCTATTTTGTTGTTGTTTTTTCTTTGCTGTTATTTTATGATTAATAGATGCTAATAGTTGCCATGTTTTTTTTTGCTAATAGTAACTATTAGCAATTGATAAATGCTATTTGCAGCTATTTGCAACTACCACATTTGGCTTCGACTAGGGGGGGTTTCGACAGGAGGGGGGGCTTGACATCTATGAAATTACATACTGTAAGTCCCAGCCAAGAACTTCTAATAAACTCCCCGTACCTTCAAAGGAGTCACACCAACAAGACCAACAAACCAAGCACCAAAAAGCGGTGCCCAGCCATATATATCCGCTGGGAGAAATCCGCCTTGGTGCCATCCTTCAACTTTGCAAAGTGCACCTGCAATAGATGGTTCAATCGGCTCCGCGGATGCGAACAAAGTCATCATATGTCATATGTCATCTATATATCATAGCGACCTAGATGTCAGATGTCACAAGATAGATGGGATATCCCCAATGGATTTTCATGGATTGATACCATGGATTTTCCCGATTTCCATATGTTTTCCCCACCAAAAAAACTCAGTCTCAGTGGCTCTGATTGTGCCTGAGCAATGGATGCAGCTGCTACCGCCTGAAGGTCAAAATCATCGAAGACATCACCTGGCAAACCATAGCCAGCATCAGTTGCGTGGCTTCTAAGATATATGATTGGTATGCCCCTTTGTTTGACATATCCCTGCACTTGGAACATGTGGAACCGAATTGACATGAAATAATTTGACACATCCCAGGTCTCACATATTGATTCAGAGCTTGCAAGCACCCACCAATGGATCATGAATTCATGGCTGCCATGCCTATGGAACGCCCCAGCCTCGGTGTTGTGACAGGGAAATCATCATAGTATCAACGGATGTCAACGGGTTGACGCCAGTCACCAAGGAATTTCATCCAACATGGTCATTGCTTTGCACATCTTTGCGCCAATTGTGGGTTTTGAAGGTTTGCCCATTTTGGTGACCTGCGTTTACGATCTGCGTTGTTCCGTTTTTCGTGGCAGGCGCCAGCACTTGACGTTTAGGTGTCCAGGCTCAGTCTCCAGGATCTGACAGATCACCTCGTAAGGCTCCTGATGGCGAGGTTAACGGTTCTTGCAAATTCAACACCCTAACAAAAGATCTTAAGGTATATATCAAGATCCAGGAAGGTCCTACAGGCGACCTAAAATGTCATCCTAGAATTTGCTTCAAAAATATCCCTAAGAGTCTCCAAACCAGAAGCTGTCCTGTGGGCACTGATCCAAAAGCACCGCAAAAACCTCGTCAAACCTGGAAGGGGGAATGGAGTAACGACCTTGATTGGATCACCGAAAACTACCATCAAAATATCTTGAAAATTTACCACGGAATACCAAGATAGCCATCCAGTCGAAGGAAGTTATTTATCGTTGTATTATGTTGTATTATTATTATACATTAGCCATTACGATTGACGCATTTTTGGGGGGCCATTGTGAGGATTCCACTATCTCTCACACCTATTTTCAGCCAAGGAACTCTTCTGGAAACTGCCCAGCACCACACAACGTCTGCGCGGCCTGCAGGGGGCCAACAAAAATGAGAAAAAAAAATCAGATTCGAAACCTCAAAAACCTGGGAAATTGTCAAGGTGGAAAATATATAGATGGAAAAAATAGGCAGACAGAATCTGGAGCTGAATCTAGGCGGATTAATCTGCTTTGTTTTCTATCAAATATGGGGTGTTTTTCATCCACCCTCCGAAAGATGAATCCGCTGACCTTGATGTAGTAGCCCTTAAGGCCTAAAATCAACTCAAGGACTCTCTTTGCGCATAAAGTATTCAAACCTGGGCCGTGACTCCGTGACCGCCCCGCACAGCTGCAACATGTCCATCAAAAACAGCATCTCGGAATATTAACACATTATGAATACATCTGTTGAAGTGGAGATACTTCTGTGGCACTTTGTTCCTTGCGAATCTTGTCAAAAATTCCATATCCTACCTAAATGCCTGCTCATCTTTCGCTTATATAAAAATCTCAAAAAAATGGGGTGCAACTCATTTTCAGAGCTAACAGCTCAACGCTCCAAGAAACGTTTCCTCTGTTCAATGCTCTCTCTCAGGCTTGCAGATCGCAGCCTGATGACCCGTCGCGTCAGCTTAAGTGGATCAAGAATTGGATCAGTGGTCTTTGGAGATGGCCTTAATGACGTCACCATGTAGGTCACCAAAATGCAAGCGACCCCAAAGCCGAAGCGAATACCTTGCTGGTGAAAGGCAACAAGGTTTTAAAGAACTTTTGAGCAGTCTAAACAAAGGATTTGGGATTCAAGGTGGGTAGAGAAGTATGATAATGATAGAAACTGAAGATGGGATGTGTAACAACATCACACGAATCAATTCATAATCATTTACATGCAAATCCTGTGCCATCCAAAAACATGTAGCTGTCTGCATTTCGCCGGCATACCAGGGATACAATTCAGTTGACTAAGAAGTCGCAGTGAAATTATCTACTTATACAAAAGGATTCACCATGCATCAACAGCATCCACATAACTTTGAGGCATCCACCGCGTGTAACACCTTCCAGCCATCTTGGTGTCAAGTGACCTGAAGCTGAATCACTGCACATTTTTGGGTGTTACAACAACTAAATAACGAAAGCGACCCGGAGCAACCAGAGCAACCAAAGCATTGCTAGTACCAAAGGATGTGGGATTTCAATGATGTCACTATCTGCCCCAAAGGTAGTGTTAACTCACCGGATGTTCAGGCTCCTGATGTGGATCCTTTTTCGAAACTACAAAAAATCAAATTGTAGAAATCCTGTGGATGTTATTGGGTCATATTGGGTCCTTTCCTTTTTTGAAACCTACCCAAATTGCGCGTAGGTGCGACCTTTTTACTAACACAATCTTGGCTCCAGACTGGTGATGCGGTGAAAGAAGTTGCTGATGGACGCCGTGAACCCTGTCCAAGGGTTAGATGCGGGGTGTACCATGCCAGCCGACTTGGAGGTGTCGGTGTCAAGCTAACAGTTTGCATAAGGTGTTGGTTGATTTCGGTGAGCTTACCATTCAATCATTGTATCCTTTCCTCTGCAGTAGTATGGCTGATGGAATTTCACCGGGGCACCTTTCGTGTAACTCCAATTTTCAATCATTTTCAAACGAATGATGGATCCAAGCTCAGCTGTTCACGAGTTGGAATACCAGCAAATCCATCAGCTGTCAATGCTGTCTACAACCAATCTACCTGGGCAGTGCTCAAATTTTCTGGTGGTTATGCTGAAGCATGCTTGGTCAATACCTCCGATGATCATTCTATCATTGTATCTGATGATCTTGTGCACCCGGCATGCCATAAAAAGCCACCGGCAAAGCAAAAGTCTCCGATGATGAGATGTTTGTTCATTTGTTCTTTACATCCTTTCATTTTGAGCACTGCGAGGCAGTTCAAGGTGTCAACTTGAAGTCGAATCCTTACGCTCGATGACTCCAAATCGCGTGTTCACTTCCAACCATGGGAAGACGTGCCGGTCTTTGGGTGTGTCAAACATGGCCAGTGGATCATCCGTAGAGGTGATCAGAAAAAGCACCTGAGCAAGGCCATCCAAAACCCTTCCAGGTCACTACAAGCTTCCAACATCTTCCAACAGACATCTGACATCTGACAAAATGTGCACCTCTTCATGAAGAGGTGACCAATGGTGAGTTCGCTGAATAGCACTTCGCATATCAACTCTCTTCAACAGCTCTGCGTTGGCATTGCGAATGCTGGTGGGATAGGCCACAGCTTCCTCAACTGCCACCTGGGTGTCTTGACGCTGGCTATAGTCCATCTGCTGAAGGATAATATTCGACCTCAAACATCCGACTTCTAAAGGGTGAACTTTTCTAAAATTGCCTTTTGAACACCTGAAAATCCTACAGCCTTTGACAACTTTTGTTTTTTCCAAAGATTTATATAACTCGTTGAAAACCGGGGATTTCACAGGGTTTTCACAACAGTTTTCTGGCTGAAACTAACAGCAGGGTACACAAACATCAAACATTCAGGTAAGGTATGGTGCTCTACCACTCCACGCATTGAGGTAGAAGGTGCATGAGCACAATGCTGACCATCACGCCACATGGTTCTGGCACCCTCATGGGTCAAGGATTGCACGCTTCCCAAGACCGCATAGGCAAGGCGTGAAGATAGGGCGTTTTGAAGCAGATCTAAGGCCAGATTTTGGGTGGCAGCAGACATGCTGGCCTGCCAGAAACGGAAAAAAAAACATGTGAAGAGATGTGTGTTTTGATATACACGCCGCCATTTGATAAGCAGCAAAAGATAGAAAACCTCGACAAAAAACTACAAAAAGCAGCAAAAGTAAAAGCACCGAAAGGAAAAGCAACAAAAGGTAAAGCAGCCAAAAGCAGCAGAAACAAAAATGACTTCCCAAAATACCCTCTATCAGACTCTATCATAGTAGTATCTTTACACTTTTGCATATCGGGTATATATATATATGCATAGCATCACGATGTATGCTTCCACATTTGACCAACGACCTGAAAACGCTTCAAGAAGCGCTCCCCATCCACCAGGGCCCGGAGCAGCTTCCAATCACCACAGGTCGCGTGCGCAGAGCCATTGGCAGCTGAAAAGAGCAGCTGTCGACAACGGAAGGTGCTCATGAGACGTTGCTGCTCAGGGGTGCCCTGCAGCAACGAAAAATATGCTATAACGGCTTGGTCTTTGGCAAAAAAAAATCTTCAAGACTCTGACTCTAAGTGGAATGAACTCCCAATAGCAGTAAGGAGTTCATGGGTCTTTGCAGGGCAGAATGACAAAATTCATGAAAATTCTAGCCCTGCCAAGCCTGCAACATCACTGATTCAGCTCTGAATGCATTGGCGCAGCCCTGGCTGTATCCCACCCATCCCCATGGTGTACACACGTTGTCTTTCACCGTCTTCTCAACGCAAGCAGCGTTGTAATCAACGGATTGCAAGGTGGCCGTATCTGCGCGGATCACCTGCGCAGGTGAAGAAGGGTCAACGAATCATGAATCAAATTTATATATATATATTCATATGTATACAAGTCAGACTACAATTCATTATAAATTATAAATATCAATGTTCAAGGACGTAGTACGTATGTGTGTGTTAGCGTTAGTCAACTTATAATATACTTCACTGTGTTTGTCGCAAATGCGCACCAGGAAAAAAATGGCAACTCCGCGGAGGTCACGTGACCTCAACACCACGTAGCTCCCTCAAACGAGCATAGGTGGCAGCCATCTCTGTACCCTTCGCTCCCTCAGTGATGACCTAAATGTGAAGCCAACGAGGTGAACAAAATGACCTGCAAACGGACCACCAAAAAAGACCTAATGTCATCTAATGTCATCTAATAAAAGTGGATGATATTGGTAATATTGTTTTTCACAGATATAAACAGTATCAATTTATGTTATTGATGTTCTTGATATTGCTTGATCCCCTACTTTCCATACTTCAAAAAAAACAATTTAGACAAAGCTAAGATATTATATATGATATGCGTCACTTGTCACTCATCTCAACTTTCATCCAAGTGGGCAAGCCCCAAAACTTCGGTAAAATCTTTGGTATTTAACCTGGACACTCCCATGGCAGAAACCACCGTGAAATTCAAATGTCCCGGTGGTTCATCCATAACCAGCTGCATCATGGCATCTTCTCGATATTTGCTGCGATCCGCAGGTTCATAGAATAAGATCTCGATCAAACAATCCACCAAACATGCCTCACTCTTCAAACGTTTCTGCCACAAGGCATCGCAAGACTCATGGACAACCTGGAAATTAGGATTGGAGGTGCCATGTTTTAACTGCGCATGAACCCACTTGCGGGTCTTGTCCACGTCCATCTGCACATTGCGGAGCACCGACACCACCGTCAAGGCATCATAGTTGCGAGCCCAAAATGCCCGGAACCAATCCTGGTGTAAGACCTCCTGGCAGAACGGGCCCTGAACACAATGAAACTTGATAACGGCCAATTATAATAATGTTTGAAGTGTTCAACAATGTATATGCACATGTATGTATCATATTTGAACCTTTCTTGTGTACATCAACAACATCACAATCCCATGACATTATGAGGATTTTGGTGGGGTGCTGCCACACTCCAACATATTCCATCCCTGGGTTCACCCTAGCATCACTCCTGGCTTCCCTTCAAAGCCATGGCACAGGCTTCAAATGCTGCAGTGTATGATTTCTTGGCCTCTTCACGCAGCTCTTGCTCTTTGACTTCAGGTGGTGATGAATCATCCAGGACTCCTTCGTACCAAGTGGGTCCCCTCTCCTTCAGGGCAGTCGCAATGCTAGCATCATGGAAATTGTCTTCTTGTCTGTAATAGTCACCCAAAGTGTTCTCTATGACTTCCTAATCTTCCTGTGCTACTAAGTTGCTACATACATGTCTCACAGCTGCCAAAATGTAGATGATAAATGATGTACCCTCTGGTAAAATAACATAGCAATGGAAAACCACCATTTTTAATAGGAGATACATCTTCAAAGGGTCCATTTTCCAATGCTATGTTAGATTACCGGAGTGTAATAAAGCGTAAAGGTCACACCCCCTGCCTCCAGCCAGCGTGCACCAGCTTCATCGGCCACCTCGATGGCATGTTGAGCCGCAGCAATCGCACGCTCGGCTGAAGGCATCGGTACATCACGTACCGTTGGCAGTGGCACTTCCGAGCGTTGCAACCAATGCTTCAAGGCGACATAGGGACCACACTCCTCCCAAACAAATGAGAAGGGGGATATGTCACAAACAACCTTTTAGACCTTTCAAATCGACTCATGACTCATGGATTGGGACTTAGAGCCTATCTGATTCCACCCTTCGCCTCAAGAACCTGCTTGGCCGCACGGTGAACCAAAAGAAGGTAGGATCTGCTAGCCGAACTTCCACCTGAAGCATGTCAGAGTTATCAAGTGGAAATGGTGAAATGATGAAACGTTTGAAAATGAGGAAATAAACGGTGTAACATGGCGTAACAACCCAAGAAGTCTAAGAAATAATGAAAGATTCCAGCTTCTTCTGACAATGATGGGAAGGCAAGTGTTTGGAGTGGCAAGATCGCTTGTCTGCCATAAAGAAGTGCATAAAAAAAACACCTGCAGGTATCCAGTATCCTGGTGGTCTCTAGCTGGTCCTACCTGCCATGAAGTCAGATCTTCTAGGCATACTCACCCCCAAAGCTTGTGTCAAGAGGTCGGCCACATCCAGCCGTGCATTGGGGCGGATGGCATCTTGTGTGAGATCCAAGAGCGCCAACAGGTGATTGCCAAGGACCTCAACGTCTGAGAAATCAGATCTGGCCACAAAAGTGGCAGATCTGCATCCCATTTTGCCCACGACGTGGTCATGCAACAAAATACCTCACTTGAAAATTTCCCATTTCAACCCAAGACACCCTTGATGATCCATTGTTGGAAAGCTCATATAATACTCCTTTTAAAAAGAGCGGTGGTTGCGAGACCATCATCTCCAATAACATCCGTTGATTCTGTTGCACCTGACGTCCTTGAGGTACAGCGGCTAGACCACTTTGAAGGAGGATTGCTACCTCCATAGGACCTAACCTTGGGATCATAGCCAGGCAAAAACGGCCCACGACTCTTAAGGTGTGAACAACCAGTAACCAATGCTTCAAACAACAAAATAGATATCCACCAGGTCCTCCTGCACCGGATTTTTTGGGAGACATTTTGAGTTCCACTCCTTTTGGGTGCAGAATTGGAGATTTGGAGATGTTTAAAATCACAAAACTGTCAGAAACATCTCTGACAAATACCAAGTAGCAACGAGGACCCCAGGTCAAACAGCTCGTGAGGTTGTCGTTTTATGACTTCAGTGGTCCCAGGTTTTGGTGTTTCTGGTGCCTCCATGCGCCGTGTGTATTCAGCGTTGGCACTCACCACTGCTGCTACTGGGGCTGCTGCGGGGAGAGCTAAACATGCTAACATTGAGCTCGGATTGCTAGACGCGGTCGCCTTGGAGTTTGGTTCTTCCACCTGAGCTTGATTCAAAATCAGATTCACAAAATTGCTGTGGAGTTTGTTTAAAAGATTCAACAAAGAACAGCTCCTTCACGGTCCCTCACTCACCAATCAAGCCACCACGAAGTGTGGATCACTGCCTGATCGTTGCTCCAGACCAGAAAGGATCAACGCCTCCTCAAGTAGTCCACGTTGGCGTTCCTGCAAACGAGTCCTTAGTCAAGGAATGTTGCTGTTGGCCACAAGAGGGCATCTCCTCACTGAGATCATCTTTATCCATCTCCCATGTCATCTTCCCACACCATGACCCAGGCACAGTTCTTGAGCAACAGCACGTTGCTCACGCAAGACACCAGCCAACCGTGTCGAGCCCTTCATCGGCTCGCTGGAAGACCACCCAGACAACACCTTTTGAGACGCTCCACTCCTAACTGACTTGGATGCAAGCAAAACAAGAAACAAGATCTCCCATTTGAGTTGTCTTCTTAAATTTCTTCAACCAAGCAACGAAACAACATGATTGCATCTATTTTATAGCGTGCGAATGTGAAACGCATGTTTCTCTATCTATCCGTTTGCCAATCCATCAAAATCTTTCAATTCATTCCTTTGTCCGTTCATTCATTCATTCAATCACTCATTCACTCATTCACTCACTCATTCACTCAGTCAGCAAGCCAGCCAGTCATCAATGCATTGGTTCCTTCATTGATTGGTTCAATCAGCCAGTCAGTCAGTTCCTCAGTCAACTATTTGTTGATGCACTTCATTTATTCCCGGGGATATTTTAGCCATCTCTTCAAAAATCGTGATGCGGCGCAGTACATACTGCATTATCTTTATTCATGTTAACCCCATGACAACAACTTCACATGGCGAGCATCTTTTCCACCCCTGCAAAAGAAGCACGGATGGCTGTGGCCAGGAAAAATCCCACTGCCATACCTTGCGGCATAAAAGCAGGGCCACCATATCCTCAGTCAAAACCCGGCTCTACGATTTCTCATCCCCTATGACGAAGAAATGAAGCAGAACAAGAAGAAGAAGAAGAAGAAGAAGAAGAAGAACAACAACAACAACAACAACAGCAGCTAAACTGATCACAGTTTGTGACCCTGTCTTGCCAGGAACAATGGTGACAATGCTGAATGCCTGATCTCTAAATTTTCCTTTTGGGATTTGCAGTCCCATTCATATTGCCTCAAAGCAACCTTGTGCTACTTTTTCGACTCGTCGTTTCAAGCCCAGTAAGAACTTGAGACGCTGCCTCAATGTGACTCCTACATTGGCATGTCGAAGCAAATGTTCCACCTGCTTTCCTGTGAGGTATGGGGCTGCTCGTAGCAACTGCCTTGAGACGAAAGAATGGTGAGAGAGAGTGACCAAACTCGATATGTGCATATGAAAAAGTGTTGGTTTATTAGTTTTGCATTCATGTTTTCAACCCAAAAATCACCTCATCTAACTCGGACCAAGTACAGCAAATCCAAAATCTGTATTCCAAAAATTTCTAAAAAAATCCCAGGAACTCCTCCACCTGCCGGGACAATTGCCCTGGCCGTGCCACCGCTTCATACAAACGCGAAGCGCAGGGTGCAACCTCTTGCAGCTCACGACGAAACTTCTGGGAAGGCGGTGCTTCCGTTGCTTTGCCCGGATCCTCGAGATGGCAGTGGACACCCCAATAGAGGCAGACCCACAGGGGGCCTGCCCTTGGCAGATGTGTACTTGTTCATCCGCAATTCTCCACCAAAGACCAAGTTGCACTGGAATTGGAGTGGAAAACTTCAATTCATGCTGAGAAAACAAAAAATTGAGTTGCTGCTGGGTCCGGGGCAAGGTTGGCACTTGAAGGACCTTGCTTTAAAACTCTGCAACCCAAGAATCCGGGCCGCTGGTTGGTTCGGTCGGCTTCAAAACCTCTCAAATGCAGTGAAATGACGGTGTGAAATGCGCTCAAAAATCCTGTCATCCATCCATGACCAGTCTTCTTGAATTCTTTCTCTGTGCTTTTCAGCAGGTACAACTGCCCAATCTGATACAGTGTGCTAATTATCGTGAGCGCATCCGAATTTTCCATGTCTACCAGGAGAATTGGCCAATTCATGCCACTAATTCCTCCCAGTAGCCGAGTCAAACCACTTGATAGCAAAGTCCACCTGAACACAAGATTTTCAAAGGGAGCGACCTGGAGTGCATGCCTATGATACCGTGTTGTCAAATTTGTCTATATATGACCTGGCTCAAGGTGAACAATTTCCAGAACCACTGCTGGACCCCAGTATCTTAAACAACGATATACGAATAACTGCAAATATTCATCCCGATCTGTTTTCTCATATCATATATCTACACAAATACCGCAAATACAAACCTCTCTCTCTGTCGGGCTTGGCTCCTTGCCATCTCACGGAGACGCCCTCTAAACATGACTCTAACGGCATAAACCTGTATGTATGTGCCATCAATTACAGATATCATAACTACTCCAAATCGCAGTGTGTATTTGAAAAATGATATCATATATATTACAGACATATACCTATTATAATAAACAATAAATCTACAACTATCGTAAGAAATTGTCTATTCAATACCTAAATTCTGCACAACTTTCCCTGCTGCGGTCCGTCCCACCTCTGCGGTATATTCCTGAACGAAGCTGCACGCTTCTGGAGGCAAATGATCCCACAGGAGTCGTGTGATACGGGTCACATCCAAACCTGAGATCAAAATGCAGCAGCAACTCGAAGGTTTCCACTTGATGTCAACCCAGCTGATGGTAGAAAATCACCTTTCCAAGCCTTCAAAAGTGGCGGTGTTTTTCTTCTTGTGCTTTTTTGTAAGCAAGGCACCTTTGCCCCCTACAGCACCTTCAACTACACCATAGATATCTTGTTCTAATCGAGTTGGCTCTGCTGCAGCAATGTGCTGCCCATCTGTACCAATCTCCTGCAAAATCCTGGCATTTCGAGATGAAACAGGTTTTGGGAAGGTAACTGAGGAAATAATATCGAGAAACTGACTGTTGCCGATACAGTGTGCATGTTTGGATGCTGGATTGCATGAAAAAAAACTGCTATAAACATAATATATTCATATATATATATATATATAACAACACAAGCATGCCTGCGAATCGTACTCTCTTTCACCCTAATTCCCCCGTGATTTTTTCGCGGCCTCGCGATGACGCGAGCCATTCTTCCAGTTGGGATCACATCTTTGGGCTCCGTGATGTCTTCACTTCTCAAGACATTCCGAACCTGGCGCAACTGGATGAGATGCTTGGATCATTTTGAGCCTGTGAACCCGAAAGTCGTTGGGTGACTGGTTGATAAATCTGCCTGCCCATTCTTGAAGGGTTGAAGAAACTCCAAATTTTTGCCAGGTGACCACTCGTGAGAAATTCAGCAGCTTGTTTGCGGTTGCTTCTAAATTCAGGATTGCCGCCAACTCGAGCAAGGGTGTGAACCTTTGGGAATCAGTGCCAATCAAAGTATCAGCTATCAATTTTCTATTCCTTCAGTGCTGCAATGGTTGATGAAGATAACTTACTGCATGCTCACTGCATTTGAAATTGCCTACGGATCATACTGTTAGTGCAAATCTCAAAAAAATTACCTGTATCGAAACAATGGGTCACACCGTCAAATTGAAAGCTCGGTCTGTCTCTGTATCGATAAACCTGTGGCACATGACATATGGCAAAAGACCTGGTCTCATT
>DF245313.1:0-18795 GCA_000507305.1 Breviolum minutum Mf 1.05b.01 | reverse complement strand
CTATCTACAAAATCGGGTTTCATGTTGTGCATGTATTTTGCACAAATGTGAAAGTGAGGATTCGACTCCTGACATTTGAGTGCCACCACTGACGTCACAAATCTGCATCGAAACAACATTGCATCTAGCAACGAGCAACCCATGGTCACAAGTTTCAAACACGTATGTCTCTCACATGCTTCCATTTCTAAGTCTGGGATGTCTATCACCGTACGGCTAACCCATTTCACTTCACATATTTGTCCATCGTTTCTGACGGGTTTCTGATGTTGGCGCCCAGGTGATCGATCGGTGGGACCAATATTCGCCCCAAAGGATGAGAGGAAGAAACACCACGCTCAGTCAGCAGCACCAAACCCACCCAAGCAAAGCCATCCATGATGTCAGGTTCCAAGCCCCTGAACCGAAAAAAAAGTTAGAATGACCAGCATGAAAACACACATGGTGCGATTGATTTACATCCTATTCATTCAGTTCTAAGATTTGTTTAAATAGTCTTGGAACACTTGGCTGCGTGGCACACCGAAGCATACTAAAGCAATGCATGATGAAAATGGATGAAGCACGACTTAGCATCGTATTTTTATAGTGCTCTTTTCAAACCGTTCTAGTCTGGGCCTGGGCAACATCTCCGCCAAGCGTTCCGGAGATACAGGCCAATGAACAAAAAGCGCATTTTCCCAGGCATCATGCATCATGAAGCCTCATGGCAAAGCCATGCTGCAAACAAACGAGGCACCGCTGAAAACGCCTAGAGATTTCATATGAATTGATTAAATCCATCCATGCATGACAAGACTTTGATTTGTTGATCAACTCTGCGAGACTCTGAAAGTGCAATGAGCAAAGGCCAAGCGGATATGCTATGACAAACAAGAAAATGCAAACACAGTAATCAAAATACAAGTCTACCATAGTCTACCAGTATACTGCCCCAAGAGACGGAACTTCAAATACCGCTGTGCGATTAGGGCTTGAGATGCCTCTATTTCAGCCATGGCGACAAACCTTTGAAGTCTCTTTGGGCTCTGAGTTGATTTTGATCTGCACATGAAACATCATGAAATAGCATGAATTCGCAGCTTGTCAGGGAATGGTGTCACCATTGCTGCTCGTTGCTTTTCAATTCCAAACCTGGGCTATCATATGACTTAGCCCTTCTAACTGATGGACCACTGAAAATGTATGAATTGATAATTGGATTGAATCGGGAAGACTTGTCAGGCACAATTTGGACAACTCTGTTGCTTTTCTGATTCAATGATATTCAATGCAGCGTCTGATTAAGCCAACGAAGGACAATCTCCTCGCTTTCTCACAGAAATCCAGCTGCTAACGTCATGGAATGTCAAAATTGTTGCTTTGTTTGTGGTAGTGGCACCAGTTTCTGTGAAATTCTTGTAGCAGAATATTCTTGGGTAATACGTGGCAAAGCTTGTTGTTGTTCTTGAACGGGTCTGCATGAAATATAATGAATTAATACTGTAGATGATACGAATTCCAAATTTACCACAAAATTGAAAAGCAGCACTCTCTCTGTATATGAAAGTCCTGGATTTCCTTGACTTCGCACATCCGTTTCCATGATTTTCCGTATCCAATGTCCATCAAGGTCCCGGTTTTCCCATGTTCTTCCTGAGGTTCGTGCATCTTTGCCATCGTCGCCGTCAGCTGCTCGGATGCTTTGGGCCCCGCGTCCGAGATCTGACAGAGTAACATCCCACTTTGTTTTTGAATCGAAAGTGAGTTTTTTGCAGTTCAGCCTATAATGCACAACCTACAAACCAAATCACACCAGAACGTTCTACTTTTGGATACAGGTATGTGATTTCTGTCGATGAGTATACAGAATAGCGAGTAAAGGACAAATGAGCCATCGTGAGTCATCATAAGTCATATCCTGAAGGAGACGTTCCCTTGATGCCATACTTTTACGAGTCAACGAAATTCATGTGAATTCTGAGCTTCTTGGAGTGGCTGAGTCATCCACCATCCGAAGGGTTCTTCGATCAGGAAGAGACCTGGTCCAAAGCTTCAAACGCCTGTTGTAGGCACTGACTCCATTGAATACCAAGGAAGTCAACGGGGAAACCCATGGCTACTTTACGGGAATTCCATACACTATATTCTTTATGATGATATCTAATCTATGAATCTCTTACTGCCGTGCAAAAACGGCTAGCTGTCTCTGTCGTCACTCCTTCCTGTCCATACCCAACTACATCCTAACTACTAAATACATGCAAACCTAATCCCAAGCATCAAAGCATACAAACGCACATACAATACACTACACTGCACTGCTCAACACGACACGACATGACACACATTGTATGTATCATTCCATTCCGTTGCGTTGCATTGTGTTGCATTACGTTGCATTAATTACATTGCATTACTGAACATTCCATTCCATTGCATGCCGTTGTATTGCATCACATTCATCACCACCATCACCATCATCGTCATGATCATGATCATCATCATCATCATCATCATCATCATCGTCATCGTCATCGTCATCGTCATCGTCATCGTCATCATCATCATCATCATCATCATCATCATCATCATCATCATCATCATCGTGATCATCATCATCATCATCATCATCATCATCATCATCATCATCATCATCATCATCGTGATCATCATCACCATCATCATCGTGATCATCATCATCATCATCATCATCATCATCATCGTGATCATCATCATCATCATCGTGATCATCATCGTGATCATCATCATCATCATCATCGTGATCATCATCACCATCATCATCGTGATCATCATCACCATCATCAACAGCAACCGCCCAAAGCAGGAGCATAATCGCCACTATTGCTGTCACTGACATCTCCAGTAGCTGCTGACATGTGTTCCATGGAAAACATATTGCAGCGCCATGTGTAAATCCTTCTACATCATCGATCATCTTTGACGTATGCCGTATGCCCTTATAATATGCCGTATTATGCTTGTTCGCTCCCAAAACCCTTTGAAATCTGTGAACCAATGGATTTTGAAGTATCAATGTACTCGAAAGTACTGGTACTTGAATATCTTACAGGGATTGCTATTGATCTGCTCGAAAAAACATGCAGCATTTCTATGTTCCAGGCATCTGCCGGGCCAAACGAGCTGCTTGTGATCCCCAAGAGGCCTCAAATGAAATGAGGAGCTGTCAGTCAGATGCAAAGTAGGCCTTGCAAAAAGTATCAAAAAATATCGTTGCAAACACAGTGCCTCATTTTTGCCATTAGGATGATTCGAGATATTTCCAGGGAAAGTCACCATACACCAATAGTGTTCCAGTCAAGAGTAAAAAGGCTTTTCCAGAGGATTGTGTGGGGCCATGGAGATCACAGCACATTCAGCGATCAAGCTTTATGAGATGGTATTACTGGTGTTGGGAGGGGCTCTGAAGAAAAAAGTGTGAAGCGGATCCATGTAGCAATGGACCTTGAAACGCGAACATTTCTTCGGAATCGCCATGCAAATGATTCAAATCATGAATATCCATGGAACAAGTTGCAGACCTGTCACATAAAAGATTCATGAATTTCATGAAACCAAGGTTTTTGTCGAATGCTTCTGGGGACCCTGAACCAATATCGAATCCTGGAGCTCCATCATGCTTGCAGCGTGCAGCCTCAAATTTCCAAGCTTTTGATGAACGCAATGAGTTGCAACGAGTGTCTGAATTTGATCTCCAGGACATCGGTCCTATGAATCTTGGCTATCAGTAAGGCTCTGATCAAGGCCTAGTTGTCCAATCTGTGAATGTAATACTGATACTATCCAAATCAAGGCACAGGACAAAAGCAAACATTAGGCACTAAAAAAAGGACCTGAGGTGGAAATTTCCTGCATGAGTGTTCAGCATCTGACACCAGCAATGTTTTCTCTGCTGTCTGACGGGGTGCTGCGTGCTGCACCTCCAGAACTGAAAAACACAGGCAAAGCAGACCGTAGAGAAAAAGCACGAAGTGTCTCGATTCACTTACTTTGCCATTTTAAGGAGAGGTTCAGTCTTAAACATTGCTCGAGTGGGTACTGGTGACATTTGTGACATCTGTTTTTGGAATCAGACCTTGCTGTCCTAGTCACCGCATATTGTGCAAAGAATAGTGTGCCCCATGCCCCCTTTGATGCCACGTTTCATGCTTACTCATGTATGCAAGCAGTGTCGACCTGCTCTCTACCATGCACAATGAGAGTTAGGATAGCAAGCAAATGCAAATGTCGTCAGGAGTCTTCGCATGCATCCAATGTTATTGCACCCACCTCAGCTGCCAAGATCATCTTTGAGAGTAAAGCTGCCTGTAAACGAGTGTGCGTTTTGCCCATTCACTGTATGGACAATGGACAGCCCAAACACATCTACAGTATCTTGATCTTAAAAGAACACACAAGTACAAGTGCAAAATCTGCCAAGTAGGTTGTCTCCCATTAATGTTCTCAGGCCATACTCAGAACTCCTGCGTCTTGAGGGGTGTCTCTAGTTTGTGGACACTCCTCAAAATTTGTTGCACGAAAATACAAGCATTAGATAGCATTACATCTTGGGGAAAACATACTGATTCTGCATAAAAGGGACAGTATTGTAGAAATCTCACGCGGCTCGTGGAACACGGCAGTTTGAAACACTAGCAAGATCCCCCCTTCAGGCTGACCTCGCTCCGACCAGCAGCCACTGATGCCAAGCAATGCACTGCATCAGCAAAGTGATCTCGAACAAAGGCCTTTTCCTGTGCGGACGCTGACTGTGAAGGGGATGAGAGATGAGCTTGCTGCTTGGGCTGAAATGTTGGATGATTTGGGTGATATTACAGGAGCTGGCCTTCAATCCCAGCTCCACCACCTGAGCGCATGCCTGGGAGCAGGTTGTCTTTTGGAGGCTGGAAACAACAGCCCTCCTAATTCCAGTGCCACAAGACAAATCATATCAAACCATGTTCAAAGCTTAGTCTCAGACCTCCCATAGCGGTGCCTCATTTCAAGCATATTCAAGCAGTACATATATGGAGTCTTCCAAAGAATGTTTCTTGAGACTAACAAAGATGTGAAGTCTTCGTATCGAGAAAACACATCTTGAATCATACATACCTGGAAGAACCAATGAGCAAATTATGTAGATCAATGTAGTCGCGTTGCAGAAACTCAGCATAATTATATCAGCATGCTATAGCATGCTTTCATGAGAGTGAACGGAATCTTGAATATGCTTGCATCCTGCAAGGAATAGACCAGTGAAGTCTGAGCGAACCGGGCGCTTCGCAAGGCTAGCCTTCGGAGCCATTGAAGTGCCAGCATGGCCTTTTGCCACTAAGCGGCCAAAAGATCTGAAAAATAACAACCTTCCTCAAAACAACCTTTTAATACACCTGTTCGCGCGTTGGATGATATCCCTGCAACCCTTCTACGTTAGCTTGCGGTCTAGAACTATGACATAAGTTGGAGATGGAGGAACTTATCAAACAAGCCCAAAACAAACATGGGAAGTTTTGCACAGTTCGGCCACCATACCAATTCAAAAGGCCGACGCTCGCAATGATCCCTATGTAATCTGTGCTTTTCATTGCTTGTCCATTCTGAATAAACGCAAACTTCTAGACACAATGACAGCAACAGGATTTTATAGATCTGTGTGCAAACGTTGCATTGTGCCTCTTCATAGCTAGCACCTCGAAGCTGCTTCGAGAGATGTGCCTACGAGGTGTCTGACAGATAAGATCATGTTCGACAACCAAACGATGTGTCAATGTGTAAGGCCTTCACACTGTCCCATTCTCTAGGTGGCTAAGGCTAAAGCCTCTGGAGGACCCTTGTTACTTGATGATCTTGATGACGAAAAGGAGAGTTCAAACAGTACTAACAAAATACCTTCCCCATGACCAACTGGGTTTTGGGGTCAGTTTTGGTCACCGCAAGTGCAAAATATATCAAAATATAGCAACATTCAATCAACTTAATCCTCAAACAAAATGCTTGCATCCAGGAGCTCACTACAAGCAGGAGAATGGAGGAACCAGCTCGGAACAGGAAATAACAAGAAATCAAAGAAACTTTGGCAATGCAAATAGTTGAGGGACGACCTCGAGCTTGGAGATGAACTCGGATTCTGGACAAGAGCGAGTTAGAATGACGAGCACCTGGAAAGGCAAGGTGACTCGTCAGGACAGCATGGTCGAAGCGGTTGAGTACACTGAATATGTGATGTTGCCATTGGCCACCGTGCAAGTCGTTGATCCCCCTTTTCCCTCCAAATCGACAACTCAGACTCTGACATTCAATGCATCTCTCATGTCATGGGCCAATTCTGTATGCTTTTTGCTGTCAGGAGCCTTGGATTCAGCATCAGATTCGGTGGATTCGGGTTTTCCACTTCTCTTTCCAGGTCTTTTCATATCCTTCTGTCTAGGTCTTCTGCATCTGTCTATCTGTCTGTTTAGATCTTGGCTTTTGTACCGGTGATAAGTCCAAGCCTCTCAATGAAATCTCGAAGGGTTCACGTGGATTGGCGGTTGATTCATACGTCGCAACTCCGATGGATAGTCTAGGACTCCCTGCACAAATCTGTTGTGCTAACTGCTCCGTGCGATCGGAAACTTCAGGATCTTTGCCGCAAGTCCGAGACCTGCTCTCTTTGCAGTGCGTTTGATCAACAGGTCTTCAAGACGTATAGGTCTTCAAGATTCTCTTGAGAAACTCTCATAAGTTGAAGCGCATGGTGGCTGCATCTCTGAAGTTTATCGAAGCAGAGTTGCCTGGCCAAATTGCCTCGTATACAACACCATTAAAATGATTCTGTGGTCCCCTGCCAAGCTTCTAGTACCCGGGCCAGATAAAGATCTTTGGCCTCTTCTGCAACAACGAAACCCTGCCTCAGTCTCACACGATTCTGTAAATGATTGAAGCTGGCCAAACAACAATGCTCTCCCATAAATTGGATCAAATTGGTGTAGGTGTCCAGTGTATGCAGAATGCCTTCATCTTCTTGTCATAGAATGTTTTATATTGTAGATCTACAGTATATTTACTTACATATACGTACAGTACATACGGTATATATCACGATGTTTGAACGCACGTAGCAAACAACACGTGGTTGTCAGTTTGGGCCCAGGCGTGAGAAACAACTCCAGAAGCTCAGCATCCTTCCTAAGATCTACACAGTCTCGACAAGACTATCAACTGTTGACTTGCCGAAGCTATCATGAACACATTGACATGGAACCTCCCTCCTCAGTAGCATGAATGATGTAGAATGTTGAACTCACTGTAGACTGTCGACTGGCTGCTGTCCAATTGCGCTGAATTCCTCATCCAAGGATAAGATCTCATGGAGGTCCAAGTCGGAAATGATAGGAATGTGTATACTATTCCACTATGAAAGAGAAAGAATGGATGAACCTGTTCTGGGGCGATCACCAGCGCATGTCCTGCAAAAATATTAGGGCTGAAGGAATACCTGCCAGCCAAACAAAACATGGGACATCGCTCCTTGATTCATTGTCTGCACTATGGCACATTCTGTCGAAGATACACCCCGGAAAACTATTAATTACAAACCACCAATTGTATTGGAATTGTTGGGTTCAATGTTAGCTTTAGGGCATGTAGCTGAATCGAAGACAACCTTTATCGAACTGAAGGAGTTGAGATCATTCTCTGGACGACAAAAGTTCATTAAAAAGCATTTGGATGCTTGACTCCTACTCAGATTACAAGCATTGAATCTTCTTGGCTTTTGCCTAGCAGTTCCCAATGAGCAACCAGTGAGTCAGTCGGCTTATTTCTTCTCAGCCGCGGCAGTACAGGAATACAACTGCCAGTCTATCTGCAAATGGGGCAGTCCAAAGGAAGGGCTGTACAAGCTTCCCTTCTATCAAATGCTTCCTGGCGACATCGTGCGACAAAATGTGACAAGTCTGTCTCTTGCTGGACATGATATCGCATGATATAGCCGTCTAGAGGGATTGCTCCTAGAGGGGATCATCCGTCTCTATCCTGCCAATAGTGTGTGCCAACAAAGGTTTGCAGCACCAAACAATGCTTCACCTATCTTCGCCTGCACCACAGCAAAGCTGTACTTGTTGAGTCAACCACAGGGACTCTGTCTTTCTCTTTAGTTGCTCTGGTGAGAACAAACGAATACGGGTACAGAAAGCAAATAGCAGCAAGTAAAAGAATGCGAACGAAGCACAGCAAGTGAATCCCGTAGTACTGCACATTCATATTGATATCAGGGCAACATCACCAGGGGCCCTTCCGCAATCCCAAGAGATCTCTGACATATGTGCCTGTGTAAAAAACAAGCAACACCTATTGGGTCCATATTGATCCCTGATTCTGAAAGCTTGTGCACACCACCACTGCATTGGGGCTTCGCTCCTCATGTTGCCTTCATGAAGTTGGCCCCAGACCTTGATCTAAGATGCACAATCAATGCTTCAAACAACATCTGCGATATTGTGCGATGCTCTAGTATGCCAGAGTTGATTTTCACAGCCTAAAGTTGCTGTACGTATACTTATTATTCCATAGATGTGACTAGCATCAACCAACAAAACTAACTCACTTATCTGAAAATTGGTTTTAGGGTTCTTGTTTGACACTCTGCGAGATAAGAAGTATAGCGCCTAGTGATATTCCCCTCTTTGGACTGTGTATCCACATCAACATTGAGGACTCTCATTGTATGAAGCGACTGGGCCGTTTACTCGGCGAGGCTTCCATGCCATTCGCAGTGTCGAAACAGGGACTCCAAGTCGTCGATTGCGGCCTTGACATCCTCTCAAGATTTTGCCGTGACATGCACACCAAGGAAAGTGGCAATACAAACGCCACAGGAACTCCATCCTTGTGAATAGACATAGTGCGATCAGATCGAAAGCCGACAATTTGAGAAACAAAAGTTTCAAGTGTCCTCTGGTGATGGCACTCCACCTGCGACTGTATGGTACAACCTGAGAGTCATGAGAACCATGAAATACTTATAACATAAATTCCAACACACCCTTGTATGCGTTGCTAATGATATCATGTCACTACAAGAACCACCTGCAGAAGTCTATGCCTGTGCAGGTCCGGCTGGTCTGTTCAAGTGTACGGAGTACAGTCCATAAACAGGAATACCATATATGCATGTTTATACATGCGCCCACATATCCAGTCGACCATATCCATTTTAGGATTGATCATGATTCACTTGCAAAAAAAGAACAATGCAAAGAGCTGTATATGACCCACTCATTTCTACTGCAATCCGCTGCAAAGGCGCTGTACAGTGATCGTGCAGTGCTGACTTTCATCTCGCCTTGCGCATCGAATCGCGTATGCATTCTATTGATTCTACCACAACGCTCCTTACTTTACAAAATTGATGCCAGTTATATCATTCACTTCACATTATCAATTATATTATGAAAATCTATTAGAACAAAAACATATATCAGAATTTAAATAATAGAATACAAACTATCAGCGCATCACATCTTTTCATGTCTTCCATACTTTTACAGTTTACAGTCACACAGCATGACACAGCTTTCTCAATTTTTTGGCAGTACGAAAAGACTCACCCATAAAGAAATCAAGGATGCGCACTTTGGTTGTCGATTCGATACTGTTTCCAAACAGGCCTGGGCTGAATTGTCAGTCCTGTCCAGTAGTCGTGCACACGCCCACGACTCACACGCGCTGCATATGATGTACCATAAGCCTAGCGGGTGAGCAACCATGTCACTTTTCAACAGCGGGCTAATATGTATTTTATCTTTCCCAAAGAATATGTCATTTCAGTCATGTCAAATTCCAAGTGTCATGCCACAGAGTGGTCTCTTGAATTGTCGATGCCGCAATCTGCCTCGCCTGAACGGAATCTGCCCCTGGAAGCTCATTGGTGCCTTGCAGCTGTCCATCTTCTGCCTCGAGCTACTTCAGAGATTATATGACAGGGATGAGGAAACTTCTGAAGTGCTTGCCAAAAAGAGGCTACAAACTTCAAGCGCACTTTGAAACGCTCCACTATCTGCAAAATTTCTAGGCTGTAGTATCACAAAGATCATATAATACATGTCTATATACGAATGTATATACATGATGTAGTGAAGGCAATGATATAATGGTGATCCAAAAACAATACTTTACTCCAATAACCTCCAGTACTATAGCACATACAGATACATAATGTATGATAATGTTGTGCACAGCAAATGTATTCACATAATCACATTCTCATTAGATGCAGAACTACCAATCAACTGTGGCTTTCGGAGTGGCCAGCCTCACTTATTTTGTATTTTTCAATTTCCGGGAGTCTTTTTCTGAATGATGCATCAAATGCACATACACAATGTGAAACAACATGAATTCATGCAAAAAGCACATGGAATTGCAACCTCGCCTGAATCATCTCATCAATCTGTTCCTTGCTGAGACTCCCTTTCTCGTTGGTGATTGTGAGCATACTTGACTTTCCAGTAGATTTTTCAATTGCAGACACTCGCCTAGGTAGTCCAATGGACCCCAGTCCGGACAGCGCATGTCGAAGGGCCAAGGTGACAAATCTTTCCATGAGACAACAATCAAGAGTAGACCACAGGTGCACAGCCGGGTCGATAACTGCAAAAGGGCCAAAGGCTCACAATATATCACTTTCTGACACGACCATTCCGTTGGATGCTGCCTAGACAGAAGTCTTGGTAGAATTATGTAAATGATGTAGAATGCGAGATTAGCAGCCTCTAGGGCAAACAGGTGGAGAAGTACTGTACTTATACTGTACTATGACTTTACTTGAAATAACTTGAACATGTTCTGCAACTGGCTACATTGAAAAAACAGGCTCACAATCGCTTTTTGGGAAACAACAACAACAACAACAACAACAACAACAACAACAACAACAACAACAACAACAACAACATTCCAGCCAAGCCACAGGATGCCATTTGCCTTGTCAGCATCTTCAAATCAGTTGTAGTATGCATGTAAAGTGTATAGCAGCAAACTTGCTAGCAAACTACTATAATACACAATGTAAGAGCATAATATGGTATATATGAAGGTATTAAAAGAAGTTGGTCTGAGCCAAAGTGGCACCCAATGCACTGATCAATCATGTATGACTGTATGACATGCTATGGATGACGTGGTAAATAATATTGCCACAATTACAATGTATCTTAGCAATGACTGGCAATGTGATTTGAGCAGTCAGCAGGCCTTGAAACTACGAGGCCAATGCAGGACATTATTTCGCAAGTCACAGGAATTCGCTATGCAAAGCGTGAAGATATGAAAGTTGAAATCTGTGAAAGTCTTTATCGATTCGCCCAATGAATGCGTGCCAGCTTCCGCGCAATTGTGTGTGTGTGAAAAAATCCATTCAAAATATCTGAAGCCGTCACCGCTACTTGCTGACTCTGACTTTGAGGCCACTAATACCCATTGATCAATTTGTCCCTGCAGCTGCGTTGCATCAATGTCAAAAGTGACCTCGACTTGTGGAGCACCCTTAGGTGCTGGCGGCAAATTGTCGATAGCAAAGTCACCCAAGAAGTGATTATCCTGACCAAAGAAGAAGAAACATGGTCGTCCATTGCCAAGCAGTCATAGAATCATAGAATCTGATTTTAAGCTCTAAGGGGAACTATAGTCCTGAAATCTGCCAAACTAATCTCATCTAAGAATCTAATCTCCAGAGATTTCCAGAGCTCCTGTAGATTCTAGGTCTGTGATGGTCCGTGCAAATATCAGATTTATAGTGTTGTGCACATCGGCACCACTTTGACCATTTGTGACTTGAGCGAAGCCCTAGCCTGGCAAGACGATCTTTCACCCTCAAAGATCCGCAACTTCACGCTGGACTGAGAATCTGCATGGGTGGTCAAGGTCACCTTCCGCTTCGTGGGAATAGTAGTGTTGCGTTCCTTGCACCGGTTTCAACATGATTCAAGCAACATTTGAGCTGCCATCGTCTACAGAAAAGTTTAGTCTAGAAATCACCATTGCCGTTTCTAGATTGAAGCACATCGTGGACATGCTGAATGCTCATGAAGCTTGGACTTAGTAGAACATCATGAGACCTTGCGGAATCCCACGAAGATACTACCCTTCTTTCAAAATTGCTAAACCAATGTTTGTACTCCACTTCCCACCTCTGAACTTAGGGTAGAGTATGACTGCAAATGGCATGCAAATGGCAACATTTCAGTTCAAAAGAACTCAAACAGTGTGGACAAAGGGTAGGACATGATCGGTAGAAATGACATCGCAAGCAACTTTCCATGTATACTTGTACACACCAAGAGTCAATGACACGTGTCATGGCACCATTGGCGGATTCAAATCCAATGGACAAAGGCGTCACATCAAGCCTGGAGGCAATGCATGTGCAACCATTCCAGTAGCAAGGTCAAGCATCGTCAAATTAAATGTACTCCTGGCAAGGTACAGTAGGGAGTGATGAAACCACAATGCTTCTACTATTTTTCTTCCAGAAGAGAAGCGGCAAACTGCACAAGTGTATGAACCCTGCAAAATTTGCAAGTGCTAAGGTGAAACCTTCCAAAAAAAGACCTTCCTAAATCAAAACCAAGAAATACATTTGGAAATTGCAACATGAACAGCTCACACCAGCTCACAAGATGCCTACCTAGCAAGTCTAGGACATCTAGGACACAATGGAAAAATATCTCAGAAACTGCTGTGCTGTCAGTCTGTATCTCTCTAGTGCCATTCTCTTTGAAAATAGCATTTCAACAAGTAAGTTTGAGCTCAAACAATAGACCATGACCATAGTCCACATCCACATAGTATCGTCATGTGATAGCAGGATTATTCGCGCAAAGAGGTGACTGAACATTTGTGTTGGAACTTACAGTAGCTAATTGTTATCTATTTTCCATTTGCTTAGTTTTGGCGGGCAACAAGAGCAAATCCAGGCAGCTGCCGCCGGCGCCACAAAGTGTTGCGGCCTCTTGACGGTTCATCGAGTCAACACCGGCTGCATTTTATGTCAAACAGTGGTTGGTTTGAAGGTGCTTTTGATTCTTCATACATCTGGAAACGACGAGTGGTTTCCATACTTTGCCATTTTGCGCCAGTAAGTCCCATCTGCGGAACTGCCAATCCTTAATAATCTTAATAATTGGATTGGATCTGATAGTTCTGAAGGCATAAAATGACCTTCTTCGAAACATGTGATTCCAATGGAATGTATTGATATGTTTTGGTTAGATACCACTTCATACAGGTCTCGAGACATCTAAGAGTCTATGGGGTTCTTCAAACAAGCAGCTGAGCAGCTGTCAAATAATTCAATAAAGCATGGGCCCATGGCCCTTCATGCATGAACAACACATCTTGGCCTGGTAAGCTGCACCTTGTACGACAGTATGTTCTGCATTCGGTGTCTCACAAGGCTCCTGGAGAAGCTTTGGGAGAAACGACATGTGTTTGTACCGTGCTTGGATCCAGGTGGTACTTGCTTCTGCAAGTTGAGTTCGGATATCACGATGTGGCTGGCACGCTGATAAGAAGACACCATGATTGAAAGCTACAATTAAATTGGCCTCATCGTGAGAGAAAGATTCTGATATGCTGGTGATTAACCCATTGCAGCATTGCCGCTAAACTTTGCCCAGGGCACAACTCTGTGTAATTTATCTGGAAGCGTCACCGACCAAAACAAAAGCTCAAAAGAAGCTCTCCTTGCCGAACAACTCTCGAAGCATTTCTCGGAGCTTGGGAACATGTGCAGAGCCACCCACCAGTAGCACATCTTGGATTTCGGTCTTCTCGGCATTGCCTCATGGAACTATAAGCAAAAGCACCCAACATCCAAAGCTTGCACACTTTGAGAATCGTTCAATACCCAATCCAGCTGTAGAAGGTGCAAAACACACAGTAGCATAACATGGCAATGCATGGCAACATATGGCAACATGCGAGCAGGATGCCATCGTGTAAGGTCAATTCCACGAGCCGCTGCACTTCTTGGACGTGCGGCCGAATCAAATTCTCAAACAAAGCTCTGGAAATTTTGGAACTGCTCGCATCTTCATCCTTGACTTGAATTAGAGCCAGGAGCCAAAAAGGATCAAAAAGGCAAAGGCATTTGTCTCTGGACGCGTGCAAAAGTATTACAATGTTCATTATATTGAAACTTTTAAGGTCTTCAGAACAGGTAAGAGTAAATGTATAATTTACCTGTAGTATGTACAATTAGCGCATGGAAATGTATGGAACGACCAAAGCTAGCAATTAAGCTACCAGGTCGGCAAATGATATACGCTTTCACACCTGCCAAGGCAACACATGGCTCACAATAACGTCTAGCAATGCAGCCTGGTGACAGGTAGGTCCAGGTCTATCTCCGCTTCATGGCAGAAACTAAGTTTGCCTCAGAGTGATCAATGATTGTTTGACATAGTCACGAAGAAAAACACTAGAAATGGATAGAAAATGAGATGGGATGACTGTGAAAGCAATGCCATCGCCTTGACCATCCTTTTCTGTGTCAGAAAAAAAGCATTTTGATGCATTTTGCATATCAAATAACTCATTCAAATTCAATGTTGTCACAATAAGTCATAAGTTGGAGATGCTCCCTTGTCGGCCGACAAGCAGGCGAACAATGCTGAGGAGAAAAGGATGAGAGTTTGGCGACTGAAACAAAGAGGACATGTCACGGGGACCAACCAGAAAGGTGGAAAGAACTCAAGTCAATCATGCCCAGCGTCGCTTGGCAGCTTCGCAGCTGTTCCGCAGTTGCCTCTCTCTGCGAGGCTCCTTTGATCCATTGATGTAGCCCTGTCACGAGCACTCACGAGTATCAAGCTGAGTAAGGTAGGCCCAAGTAAGTGGAGTGGGGACTTGCTGTGATAACAACATAAAACAACTACAGTAGATATCGTGACTGATGTATAAACAACACATTGATGATTATACATGTAAAACAGCAACAAATTAGGTGTCTGAATCAAAACCTATTGTTTGTGTTTATAATTTCGAAAAGTCATTGTGAATTCAAATGTGCTGTTTCAGTGATGCAAGTCTTTTGCAAGTCCCACCATCAGTGCTTCGTCAAAGTCAGAGCCACCCAACTGAGCACCGTTGGTGGCAAGGATCCTCAGGCCAAAAACAAATGTTCCGCGACTTCTTTAAGTTATCCACATATATGGTTAAAAATGAAAAGGTGAATAAAATGACCCGAGGATCGGTCCAACAACAATCAACTATAACAAGAAAAATATACATTATACAATATAACATACCAAATATAGTAGATAAACCCTCACCCTTCGTTGAGTGGCGCAACGTCTGATAGGCATCAAGGCTTGAAATCCAAAACACAACTGTAGTACTTAGACTTGGTGAACAAAGCGCTGGCGAGGCTGACAAGGCTCTCAAAAATGCCATCCTCCACCAACAACAGTGATACATCCGTCGTTCCAGCGCCCACGTTCTTAGCTTCAACACTTTTGTCAAGAAAATAAAACAGCAAAAAGCATGATTTCAGGTGCAAAAACCTTGTCTGCAGCACTGAATCAGGGTTTGGTCATACGAAGGTCACAACATCTGCAGGACACCCTGGAAGCAAAGTGCAAATATTTTGAAATATTATGAAATATTGTGAATATCAAGGAGATGAAGCATGTGCTGGATAATTTCAAATCAAATCGCACCCCAAAAGCTTCATTGCCCTGCAAAGGGGAACAAATTGGAAACTTTTGCATCGCCAGCTTCTCATCCGTTCTTGCCCAAGGAATCAAATCACTTTGAATGGGATCTCACTCCAGGAGTTTGGGATCCAACAAACTTCCAACCAGAGTTGTATAATTGACATACATGCTCCCCGACCCTCAAAACCCGAATTCCTTCCTGAACACATACAGTTTGAATATGAACGCATATTGTGAAATTGCGGTACAGAATATCTTGTCGCCTTCACTGTGTGCGTCAAAGTAACTACTACAAGAATCTTTCGCTCATCTGATGAACACCTTTGCTTGGCGGCTTGACTGGAGTTGCAAGTTGCATGTCGTGCAAGCCACCAACGTCTGTCACCGTGAGTCTTGAAATTCATGGCAATGCATTCAACAGTACTGGTGTTGTGGGCTTGGTGAACAGTGAACATTTACCAGCATCTTCTGTACACACATGTACCCATCCAACTTGCTGGACATCGCAGTTCCTACGCTTCTGTACTCTTTTTGAACCATTGAGCACCACCATGTTGCCTCTTTTAGCAACAACTTTGAAGTCAGGAAGTCTATGATCCAATGATGCATCAAAGATGCGAGAGACCATGTGCGATTGCAGCGGCTGTTGGTTCGTTGATAATCCTACAACACAAGTCATGAATGCACCGTGGAGATCGGAGAGCCCCGGCAAGTTCGCCCCCAAAAAACTAGACCAAGTCTGATAAGGTGTTATCATTTTTCCTCATGAACAGCCTCTCGTCAAATTTGGTCCACCATTAGTGACAGTGTTTCAACCATAGAACACTTTGCAAATGCGCCAAGAAGAAGGAGGCCAACATCAAAAGTCAATGAATGGCCTTCTATGCAGGGGGAGGATATAGTCCACCATTGATCAGTTGTGATCAATTGAGGAACAAGAAGATAAGCGACTCATACAAACGTATGTGTTCCTAAAAGACGTGGGCTGCCGTTCGATTAATCTCTGGATTCTCAATAGGAATGTCAGTTGAAATTTTGGAAGTTGGAGATGCAACATCGCTACGGAGTCTTTTGATATGACTTTTCAGGGGGTAGCCAGCACTCGAAGGCTGTCTGCTGCCACAATTTGAGGCTTCTCTCCACATTCAGTATTTAATCAATTCACCAATACTGAAACTGAGGTCAAGTCAAACAGTACCTGCTAGCAAGCACAGTAGTGTGCTATCCCTTTCTATCTCTTGCAACTACTGTGAGCATGCAATCTCTCCTCAAATTTTGAGAGGTTTTCTGCATCCAACAATTTCTTCTAACCAGAACTAACTATACATCAACCACCCACACGCAATGTCATTCAACTTTGGCACAATTGATCTTTTATCAGCCTTTGTCATACCCAAGATCAAAGGCCTTCCAAGAACTTTTAAAACACGACCTTTTGAATTGAACAAATCCCTTGGGCCCTAAAACTACCCAGCAAAGTAATCTGTTGGATAGACCCTGTTAAATATGTCTTAGAGTCCAGACTTGGCTGGATTTGCTGGAGTATGCTGGAGTACTATTGTGAGATGATGTATCTTTCTGGCACAGTACACTTTAAACTGTTTGGACATGTTTGATCCTGTTTGGACTTTGTTTCATCCTGCCTCAGTACATTGAAGCCTGCCAATTCCGCGGCGGACTTTGTAGCTTGCCGCTGCGCATCAGTTGCATGCGCCGGCACTGTGAGCACACAGCCCAACTGGCAAAGTCTGAGCTTGTGCACAACATTCTGTGAAGATAAGATACCGTGACTAACATAAAACATACTGTGACTGTGACAAAGGAGTTTGCCTACTCAGCGGCCAATACAGAAAACATGTCATGAACTTGCGCTATTGAATTAGCACTTGAACTCTTTCAGTCGCCATTAGCTGGGGAAGATCTTCCTCGATGGCGGTTGTTTGACTAGTATGGTCAGCTGGACTAGTTTGACTAGGAACTTTTGAGCATCTTGCAGGGTATTAGGGAAGTCGAAAAACTCATTGACTCTATCGCTATTCTGCAACTCTCGACAAGAGCGCCCAAAATTGTGCCTGTTCATTCTCATTGCCCAAGTGGTCTGTCACAACCTGAATGCGGTTTGATGGAGCTTCTGCCAAAGATACTGATAAGGTGGCTCGGTGCAGGGATATGCTCATCCTCTCAAGATTTCCTTTGTTCAATTCTTGCCCTTGCGAAGTAGTTTGGCCTTCTTCACATCTCTCAAAACCAATGCAGCCATTTCTTCAGGATCAAATAATTTCCTTGGCTGAAGCCGAGAGACAAATATTTTTAGATGTAAGACCACATTTGATTCGGCTTCTATCGGGCAAAAATCAAGCACTTCTTCTATTGTGCTGGGATGGACTGCAATGATAGTAGTTGCAGTTCCTTTTGGCTGTAAAGTGCTCAATGTCAGCTAATAAATGATATCACTACTTGATACGGCATCATACAGAACAAGGTCTGGTTCAGTGTCGTAACAACTATCTCACTAATATGCTCAGCTTTGAGGTTGTTTGGGCATGTTTGGGCAACACATCTGAACATTAATCTCTAGAGATATATGAGCAAACCATGCGGAAAACGGATAACTGGCAGCACTGTGGGCATGTCATCATTCTCTGAATGTTCCATTGGAGAGTGTACACGCACGAAATCCTTGCACTGCAATCCACTGCAGACATACAAGTAACACCATGACCAACTACTGTATGCTGGTAATCTTTTATCTGAAAGCGACCAAGTATCTGTTGGCCTTCGGGTCCACAAGGCAAACTTATGCAAGGTCGATCATTGCAGCCCTCCTGAAGCAAGTCACCCGACTCGCCTCTTTGGATCTGTTTTAATATGTTTTAGTCCAATCAGACTTGGGTTTGGATTGCAGGACATGTCCAAACAACCGTACAAACAAAGCAAATGCTTATGAATGCTTAGAATATCTTAATCATATACAGTCAAATAATGTCAAAACGTCAAATATATAGCTCTTATACTCTTGCTGTCACTCTTGACTTGAATGCACAAATTAGCTATATATCCGAGGCCGCACCCGAAGCCGTTTTTAAATTGAGGGGGG
>DF245312.1:0-20736 GCA_000507305.1 Breviolum minutum Mf 1.05b.01 | reverse complement strand
GGAGGTCTTCATCAGAACGAATTGCATGATCAACTTGGTATTTATCTAACATGCCTTGGATTATGGCACCATGTCTTTCTCCCCGTCCCATCTGCCAGTGTGATTCCGCTGGCACTATGGTGGCCTTGACATCATTCGCCTGCAAGAATTGGCTAAATTCTTCACTACAAAACTCTCCGGCCGAATCGGTGAGAAGCATCTTTGGTGGTCCTGCCCACTGAAGCCAATGAGTACGAAACTGTTCAATCACTTGAGACGACGTTCTATTATCGGTGACAAAGGCAACATGAAAATTGGTACCTGCGTCGATGATATGATAGAAGTGGTATTTGTTACCTTCTTGGGAGGTCCAGTCCACACCGTCCATAATGACCAGTTCGTTGAATTCTCGAGGCTCAGACAAATGGGCAGGTCGTGCCAGCTTAGGACGCTGAGCTTCAAAGCACACTGGACACTGCATATCGGAGACGCCATCAATGATTTCTTTACTCCACTGTTGTTCGGTGAGAACTTTGGCAAACAAACGATTGTCAGGATGGCCTAGGTTCTTATGAAGTTTCATGAGGTTATCCTGGGTACCCTTGTCCAACTGTCGGAACTCGGAACCATGATCGCACAACGGAGTGGTCTCCGTCTTGGGATGGATATCAGGATTATTTACCTTTGATGGGCTCTCATGATGAACCTTGTGTCTCTTTGGTGCCTGCTCAACTTCCGGTTGCTCAAGGCTCTCTTCAGTTCCTCGTGGTGCATGAGGTTTTGACGCTTCCGTGGTTGCGGTCTGCACTCTCTGGGCAAACACAGTGATCAACAATCTAGCTGGAGGACACTTACGATTAAGGTTCTTACGGCTAAGTTGGCTCCAATCTTCCCATTCGGGATCCCAAAAGTAACCTTCCTGAAGGCGGTGTACCCCATAGGACCTACGAAGTGGTGAATTCGTTTTAGTAATCCCAGTTGGGGGAAAACGATAACGATCAGCTCCTTTACATAGCTCTATGGCCTGAACTTTGACTTCGGGATTGGATGTCTGAAAGGCGTCAAAAATGGTATTTGTCAAGACCTTCTTACCTACACGAGGTGCTTCACGAAGGCACGATTCAATGATGTCCTTAATGGGTGTCTCATGATTATCCCTTTGGTATGCCATAGGAGGATGTTGTTTGTCTCCAATCCTTCGGCGTTTGCTGTTTTCCTCGGTGTTCTCATCGAGAGTGCAAGCAACTTTGGGTAACATGCAAACGTGTTCCTGGCTCTGTTGACACAGTAGCATGGCATTACAAAGACGCTTGGCAAACACCCGAGTGTACAGTTCAGTGTAGGAGGACACATTAACCCGTTGACCCTGGGGGTTCTTATATTGACCTTGCACATGGTCATGGGGATGGCTATGATCACACCTGAGTTTGTCAATGGTATCTTTCATAATCTTCGACGTGGTAAGGATTTGGGTACCCTTTTGAAGCAGTTTACCAGTATCAGGGTGTCGAAGCTGTCCGGCCACACACATGTCACAACGAGCCCGGAGAGTGGTTTGAACCAGACGATGCATTTCGTCTTGGTGCAGCATCTGAGATCCAACCGGTTGCTCTAGGTGAGCGTGGCAGTTTCTCCACTGTTGATATTGAAACAATGCATCACACAGCAACAAATGGACACGGTCATCCTCACGAGCTTGGATTACTTTTTGGGCATTTTGGATAGATTTATGCATGTTGAAAGTCGACCATCGACACCAAGCACGACACTTTGGAGAACACCACACATTCTCAGGCAACAGTTGGTCCAGGCAGTCATACAGCTTGAAGCGGCCCGATTGTGTCGAAAGATCCCCATCCTTCATGGAAAACCTCTTTGCCTTGAATCCCATCTTAATAGCTTGGTTCGTGAGTTGACTATCTTGACTACAATAAACTTCCAAGAGATGCCATTTGGGTTTTCTATTCTTTTGGGATGCTTGAGGCTTGGACGAAAGATAATCCCACATCTCTTTAGCTACCCAGTTATTCTTTCCAAACGATTGGTGGAAATCCAGGACAAAATCAGCATCAATTACCTCCGGCAAACGATCGGACATGAAGGCTAGGGTTTTCAGGCACTCTTCAAAGGCAGACGACGGATCACACCGCTCAACAGGGGTGTCCTCAGTTACCCCTCCTTGGGGCTCAGGTGATGAAGTACTTGTTGCAGCACATTCTCCATCTGGGCCATGCGGTCCTGCATCTCCATGATCACCGGCTCCATGTGGTTGACTTCCGGGGGACCCACTTGTTCCCATGAACATTCCGGTTCCTCCATGTCCTCCAGGTCGGAGTCCTGAATCTCGGGAAGATCCATCTTGGTGGTCGGGTATGCTCCCGACTTGGCCTTGGCTTTGGGCTTGAGAGTCTTTGCCCGTTCCAACTGTTCCACATGCAGTTTGGTGAAGTGGAGGAGTCGGTAGTGGGTGGCCTTCCGGCTGTTCTTGTAGGTGCCGGTGAACCATGTGATGTACTGGACATCTTTGACCACCTCCTCGAACTTCATCCCTTTCTTGGCAGTTCCAAAGTCCATCCGGTGGTCTTTGAGATCGGAATAGGACATCTTCTGAATGTCCTCGATTTTCATCTCTTCCTCCTCGGTCTGATGCAGTTGACGAAACCGAGTTGCCAAGTCCTTGAACTCCACACTTACTTTCGGCGCCATGATCAAACGATGGATCACAAACAGAACCTTTCGAGGGACAAACCTTGGACCTGTGGGTGATAGCTGCTGGTGGTGGTGCAAACGATATCATGGCTTCACTCTTGATGTTGGAATTCATCGGGTTTTCTGTTTGATTGATGCTTTCTTCTACCACATCATGATGGTTACCGGTGGAATCAACTAAGTTCTTTGATTCATCAATGCAGTGACACACGGCTTGGTCAGCTTGTTTTACCCCACAGATTGGTCTGTCAGGGATATTGCGGATGAGTTCCAAAAGGTCCAGCATGTACAACCGACGGTCCGACAAGGAAATAGGTACGGTGCACTGCAATTCACGAAAGTGGATGGTGTTTTGAAAAGTATCAATGACAGCTCCTAATTTCCTAAACACACTGTTGGCGATGAGGAAAGGTGTATCAGAGGGTACCACTATCACCTTCATCCACATGTGACCTAGCGGAAAGAACACTGATCGCTTACCGTGGACTGTGCTATTATTGCCAAAACGGAAATTCACAGAACAAGGAGCTTCTTTCATCCGGTTGATGATGTTCTCAGGCAAATGACTACACAAATTTTTGAATTGTTCGGTTCCAATCACTGACAACGAAGCACCTAAGTCCACGATCCCGGATGCACCACACGATGCAAAATGAGCTAACTCTTCGGCCAGCTCGATGGGTGGTGTCTGAGAAACATTCGGGCTCAGGGGTCTTGGTGTGATCAACATGGGTTTCGGCTCATGTTTCCTGGAGAGGGCCACACGAAGACGATTGGCAATACGTCCTAAGTCCCCGATATTGTTATCCCAGTTATCCCAACTATATGCTTCGCTCCATGTCTTTGGGTTCTTAACACTTGGGTGTTCACTATCATGTTTCTTTAGGTGATGACTTTCATGTGAAATCGGAAAGGCACTGTCCTGAACGACGAAAGCAACGGCATCTTCAGGTGGTTCATCATCAGAAAGTTCCGGTTGAGGGCTAGCGGACGACATCTCGGCCACACCAGCAAAGGCTCCAGATTGCGATGATAATCGATCTTTTTGTGGACACTCGTTTTTCCAGTGCCCAACCTGATTGCAAATCTTGCAGCGGCTTGTTGCTATCCGTTGCTCCAAAGTGCGGCGGCCAGCGAAATTCTTCCCCTTTCCTTTGCAACGACCTTTGAAGCCTTTGGATGGAGTCCAAAAGCCGCGATGCTTGACTTTCTCTGTCAGGCGTTTCCTGGCTTCCAGGTAAACATTGAAGCACGGTGAGACCTCGGGGTCGTTCTGCAACGTCTCCAACACCTGGTCCTCGAACTGGCTGATGATCAGGGCGTCCTCGTCGCCTTCACTATGCAAAACGTCGTAGGCGTAGTCCTCGACGGCGGCTGCATGAAAGGCAGGAAATGCCTCAGAATCACCATTGGGCCACTCTTGGTCAGTGTCTTCCTGAGTGTAATTGACATTGTAAGTCTTGTTGCGATTGCTCTGCTTCTGTCCGGTCTGGACCTCATGAAAGAATCGAGACCCCAACAACTTCAAAGCACTGGTGACCTTTGGATAGGTCAAGTCACCATTGGCGTCGATGATCACCCGTTTGTCCTCAGCACTTAATCCAGAATTCCTTAAAAGGATGTACGCCCGGATATCAGCTATGGTCACCCCTTGCGATATCAAATCCTCAAACTGCACCTCATGGCGAGCCATATAAGACCCATGAGCCTCATCATTCTTCTGGGTGGTGCTGAAAATGGCTCTCTCGAAGCGTTCAAAACGCTGTTCTAACGAAGATTGCCCCCATACACCTCCCAAGGTTTCCACCACAAGTTTGACCCCATCGGCAGAGTTGGTTTTCAGTTTGGTTGGATCAAGTCTGACCACCTTCTGAAATGCCGAGGAGTGGCAATTGAGAGCGGCTCGGGGAGCAAGCAAACTCAAATGCTCTTTTGGCCATATGCCACTCAAGAAAGATAATCGACGACTGTAGTCATTGATGTCTGTCTCTCCTGGTTTGAACTCTGGGATCAAATGCCATGGCAGGAAACTGTTTCCGTTCTGACCTGTAGTGCCCGGGTTGGTCTCCGAGCCCTCGGTCGGAGGCATGATCACAGGATCGATCTCACTTGCACTGATTGCTTGTTGTGAATCGGAAAAATTGAACTGTCAAAACTGTAACCCAACTGCCGTGAGAAGTTCCACTTATGAACCTGGGTCCAAAACCCTGTCAGCGCCCCTCGCCAAATAGAGTTCCGTCCCTCGTGTTCCGGTGGTTCCCACGTAGGTCTTTCGTCAGACCCTTCACTTGAAATCCAATTGCACAATCAGTGGTGAGCTCTGGCTCCGCTACCAATTTGAAATGGTAAGAAACCGGTTGACCAACAAGAAAGAAAGATTCGATGATGGTTTCCCAAACCAATGAATAGATGGTCCTTCTCGAATGAGGGTCGCCTAACCCAAAGATATCCCCTGATGGCTCCAGCTCCACACGTCCCACGTGAAAAGGCAAGCGGCACACCTTTTGCCGACACACCAAACCCCTGAGCTTTGAGCCTGTAGTTTCACAGGATTCGACAAGGTGTTTGAACAACACCACGCATACGAATGTCCCGAAGTATATGGCATGGAAATCACAATACATATATACATATATACATATATACATATATACATATATACATATATACATATATACATATGTACATATGTACATATATACTTATATACATATATATATACATATATACATTTATGTAAGTACATCAATCATCAACATGATGTATCAACATGATATATACTATATATACAATAGAGTAAATAATGGACTTCACCAACTTACTCTGCAGAGCCAAGTTCTGTCGAGTCATTGCATGTACGTAAACAAAATCGCAATATTTGAAAGTTGAATGCCCATCACATGAATACTTGAACTTACAACTTATAACTAGATTGTTGTCAAATACACCTGCTTCATCGGGTCAAAAATGATAGAACGTGGAAAGTGAGACAAGACAAAGCCACATCAAAGACCATGCTGACAAATCAAGAGCGAAACGGTTGCAGAATGGAAAACAAAAAAAAATGTGAGAAAAGTGTGAGGAAACTAAAGGACGAATGCCAGAAAGTGAGGGTAAGACTAAAGACGACGGGAGAGACCAGCAACGAGCCAGACACAACCTTCCAGCAAAAGCAGAAACACAGTCATCGTGAGGTGAATGTGTCAAAAAACTTCAAACAGCTCTCAGATGCTCTCAGCACAGTTCAAACGGAGGAGAAGAGTCGAAGAGTCCAAGAATCGAAGACGAAGAACACGAAGAACACGAGAGAACGAGACATCGGAGGCAAAGGCGGCACGGCCAAGTGTGACATAGTGTGACAAGTGGTTGCCGTGTGCATTCGTTTTTAATTTGAAAGAATCGAAGCAGAGAAATGGAGCCTAAAAGGAAAGGAATGGGAAAAGATATAAAACTGGAAAGAGACTTGAGACAGTGAAAGGAAAACATGCAGCACATTAAAGAACATGTAAAAAAGATAGCAAGTCAAGAGAAAATATGCAGAAATGACACCGTCACTTGCAAAATAGGCAGCAAGGGAAAACACCAGGGGGAGGCGAAATGAAAAGGTGTGCGAAATGAATCTAAATAATGAGTTTTTGAATAATATGCAGATAGCGGAAGAACAAGCCACATTCAAAACAAGAAAAGAGAAAGAGAACGGATTCAATTTTTTGGCAGCAAGGACCCCAAACAGGTGAAAATCACACCGTACGCAACTAATCTCTCTAACACACAGCTGTCACAAAAGCAGGGAATACCAAGCATGAAAATGGGAAACACACGAACTGAGAACGCAAAATGAAAATGAAAAACACGCCAAGGCATCCAACACGGATATGTGGGAAACAAATGAAAAGCCATGGCCTCTAGCACAGCCATGCAGCCTTTCATTCAAGACAGGAACCCCTAGCAGGTAACCTTGCTTGCGAAATGAAAGAACGTAAATGAAAATGAAAGGGTTACTAAAAATGAAAGGCAAATAAAAATCAACTCAGAGGGTCCAAACCAAAAGTTCCTGTTAAGTTTTTGCAATTGACTACCATCAATCACTAAGCGACATGAACATCTATGCATTTGTTCATTTGTCTTACCAGTTCTGGTGCTCAGTGGGGAGGACTTCTTATGAAATGTGCTCAGCAATCAAGACCTGCCAACGCTCCCCTTGGTGACAGCTTTCCTCAACGTTCATTGGAAATATCACTACGCTACATGTACAGCCGCTGAACCCGAAATTCACCCCTCGGCTTCTTTGAAAGTAACGAATGAAGATTGCACAGGTGTCCGAAATCTATGAATCTTGACCGTCAAGTATCGTTATAAGTACGCCCGGTGCTGCCTCGTGTGCGCGTTCTATTGCCACCGCCACATGTGACACTACAGCCATTCCAGGGCGACCAATCTGCCCACATACAATCCTGGGTGGGATCGGGGTGGAATGTGATGATCTTACTTGGTTGCAAGGGTTGGTTCTGAGCTTGACAAAGAGTTCAGGTTCACTTCTGCATTTGTTTGATCAAAGAACAGTTTCTAAAAAAGTGATTTCAGAAAAGGTTTCTGGGTGATTCTGTCAGTTTTTTTACCATTCACTTCCAAAATGTTCCATGCTTTAACACCATTTTCCTGTACCTTTTGGAGCCGGCTGCGGTTGAAGGTCCACTGGGCAATCGTCGGAATTGCATCCCTCTTTGTGAGCTTCTAAGTCGTCTGGGCATGAGGCACCTTCACCTGCCAGATCCGATTGGTGGCTGGGTGGCTGTTCCTTGAAAACAGATTCAGCAGTGTGCAAATCCAGGGTTCTAAAGTCGGCATTTCATCACTTATTAGTCCCTTAAATGCTAACCTCAAAATACGTATCTTCTCGCAGAGAATTTTGTGTGATCTTTGGCTCAAGAAAAGACTACTGGTGAAAACGGTGCCACGGCATGGCAGGGCTCAAAGTACGACCCGGCCGCTGCCCTTTTAGAAAAAACAATGAACGTGCATTGAAACTTGGATCTATCGCTTTGAGAGTCTTCTACCCTCTGAAAAAAATGTACAGAAAATGAACACATTTTGTTTTGATTAACCTCTGATGCAGTCTCCAGCCCTCCAGCCTTCTGCTTCCACTAGTATCATTCGTGAACGGGTCTGACGCCCTGAGCCGCAGCTCACACTGCAAAGAGACCAGACCTCGCGACTGCCACAAGACTGCAAGACTGCCACTAAGCAAGACGTGCTTCTCGCAAGAAAAATGCAGGAAGCTTTGGAAGCACAGAAGCTTCCGTAGATGATACATTGAAGCAAATGAAAACAGCAAAGCAACGACCAAACAGCAAGTACAACCAGGGTGGCCAATGCACCAACGTTCCAAGGATGTGAGGGCAGTGGACACCAAGGCAAGTTACAAGCACACCCGAGACATGAGACTTCAAAAAGGGACTAAAAACATAAAGTATCTCGACTCCACCACCTGAGAGTAACATGAGCCGTAAGTTGCACTGAAATTTCTATTTTTTGTATTTTCATTACGTCTAATCTAATTATTCCTAGTTTGTGTTTTAAAAAGCGTTCCGAAATCTGATATTTTTACCAACCTGGACAAGGTACCGACCAGGTCGAGACCTGACAATCAACGCATGCGTTGGAGCAGTTCACGACGTTGGAAGCCTCACCACAGGTCACTCCACCCGCCAGCGGCTCTACCAACACACCTCAGTTCGCACAGAGGCTTTACCAAAATTGTCAGATTCAGCGATTTTGATTTTATACATAGACATGACATATCAAATTCATTCAACATATCAATGTACAAATGTAGAACTGTTATATGGCACAAAGTAACGGTTTGTCGTCAAAAAAAAACAGGCTGAGATTGTGTAGGGTATCAGCGTATCTGTATCGAATGTATCTAGTGATTTGAATGTAGCCAATGTAGCGTATTTAATGCATCTCACGTATCTCATATATCTAGCGTAGTTACTGCATCCAGTGTATCTACTGTATCAAATGGACCTTATAAATCTAATGTATGCAATGTCTCCAATGTATCTAATATGTCCAATGTCTCCACTATATCTACGCTGTATCTAATGCATCCAATGTATCTACTGTACGTACGTACGTACGTACGTGAGTATGCATGTATATCGCGGGCCTCAGTGTACCATCTTGAGTCAAAAGTTCGCAGACTGTCTCTGATTTCAATGATTGACAGACTTTTAAGGACTCAAAGGACTTTAAGCTATTTGACTTTGACTTTCCCCGCATGACACTTCCGGGGCACTTCGGCTCCACATTTGTGTCCCGGAGCAGAATGGCGTGCATGCCTCAGCTTCACTTCCCTTCATTTTGCAGCTTGTACATCGTCTTGTGCTTTTCACAAATTTTGACTGTTGTGACCTTTGAAATTCTCACAAATGCTGCTTTCCGCAGTCAGGACAGTCACCATTCACCTGTCGAGATTGGTCCAAGAGTCTGTCCAGTGGCTCCAGTCTTCCATTTTGCAATCCACTGGACAAGTGATCTCTCCGCAGGGCCTGCTGGCAGACTCATCGCCTGCTCGGAAGTGAAAACACATTCATTATCCTCATGTGATTCATGTGATTCATGTGACTTGAAATCTCGGATTTGCACAATATAAACCCAAAGAATACCCCAACAGCAACGACATGATGGGTCGTTTTCTGCGGATAGGAGGAAATGGGTGAGACATGTCAACCCAGAACAAGACTGGTAGTTAAATGTGAAAAACATCGGAACCCTGCAAAGAGAACCGTTTCTAAAACAACAGTCATTTGAGAGACAAATGTGGAACCTTGGAAAACAAACTCTGCGGAACCTTGGTGGAACCATGGCAAAACCTTGGTGGAACCTTCCCTGGAACCTTTTGGCAGCCCAAAACGGAAGAAAACCGGACACCACAAAACTTGGAGAACCTTGGTGTGAAACCTTGGAGAACCTTGGTGGAACCTTGGTGGAACCCTGGTGGAACCTTCGCGGAACCTTGGTCGAACCTTCCGCGCAACCTTTGGGCAGCCCAACACGGATCTGCCCCAGAGAACCATTGATGGTCCGAAAGCAATTCTGCCCGCCCCGAAACCTTTACTATGGCTGAAGACCCCAAAGCTATTGCTGTTTTTTTGGAAAAAAGACAAATTAGAACAAATCGGATGCCTTCGCAGGGTAGACCACGGCCAGCTTGGGCCACCAGCTGAATGCGGCTACGATTCTGAGTGGATCCACCACAGCTGACAGGGCAGCTTGACCAGCTTCCCCAACTGCCCCACTGGCCTTGCAAGACAATACAACTTCTTTGGAGGGTAAGACGCGTAAGACAAGAAAAACTACATGTCGCTACAGTACAGAAGGAAAGGAACGTGGAAGACAAGTGAACGAATCCACGAATCCAATGGGAGCATACCATAACACACCCGGCCAAGGGTCAATCCACACACTCGTTGCTGCAATTCTGCACTTCTGCAATGCTTCCACACGCTGCACCCCCATTGGCTGGGTGCTGCAAAATGTTTCGACTCCTTCCAGATCCAAAACTCATACCACTGCTGCAATCACACTCGGGCGCAGACACAAAGATACAAATGCTTCAAGTGTCACAAGTAAAAAGGATGGCTGAGGTGTTTTTTGATATTATTGACAACATGGAGCTTTGCTGAGGTGTCAAGATATCGATCTTTCGAAAGTTTATCGTCCAAATCATCCAAGATTTACATCTCCCCTGCAATCTCCTACATTTGATACTTGCAAGCCATTTTTGCCCAGCTCCTGTTCATAATGCCTTCGCAGAAGGGCTTGCATTCAGTCCACTCAGCCCAATCACTGTGCTTGCAATCCACAGGGCAAAGCTCTGAACTGCACTCCTGCAGACTTAAAACCCTTTGGAAAAAAACAAAGCAGACTTCACATTCGGTGCTTTCCATGTGCCTGTCTTTTCCAAAGCTTGATAACGATGGGGTCAGACGGTCAGACAGGCCTCTGACTCCAAGATGTCACCAGTGCAAGCTTGACCATCACCTATCTCCTGGAGGTCAATGTTCCGAGGCAGGAAAGCACGTTGACAAAATCGATCGAACAAAATGCACATAAATCGCATGAAAGTCATTCTATTGCAAAGCATTGGAGGTACATGAAGCGCCCAGTGTGTCACACAGTGAACTTGGAAAAGAGTTGAAAACCAAAAACGTTTCATGAAGCGAATCACGCTCATATGATATATCGAACCATAGTATTGCATATTATTGCTATATGTATATGCCACATGATTTCATATCATTTCATATCATTTCATATCATATGATATCATATCATCATTAGATCATATCTTATCATTTGGAAGCGAATTATTCTGTATCATCAATAGATATATATATATATATACATATATGCTGCATCATACCATGTGATATCATATCACACCATTAAACCGTATTATATCAAAAAGAAACATATCATTGTGTAGTACGCATGTATGTGTGTATATATATATATGTGTGTGCCACATCATACTACATCGTATCATATCATGATCATAATCATAATCGAAAACATAGTCATATCACGACTCATAGGTTTCAATTGCGGTCGTTTCTTTCAGATTTCTAAAATACAGGAAAATGCAACGCGGCCCAACCTCTTCGAAAAGCTTGAATTCATCATCTTTCAAGAATATTTCACTCAATCTTCTCTGTAAACTGAAGTAAACAGCGCAGCACTGCTCTGCAGCAGAACTCCAAAAGAAGTAAGCAGCTTTCGTCTTGACAAATCTTGAGAGCCGTTCCTTCTTCACATAGGCACAGCTCTCAGCTTCCGCCTCCAGCATCAATCCCAAGGTGCCTTGCCACAGTCGCGCTGGGACGAGTGACAAACAAACAAAAAACAGTCAAAAGGCACGAGCTCGTCACAATATATGCAGAACTTGCAGAACATTCTGGAATATTCTGGACATTGTTTGTGAATTTCTTCTCAAACTGAGACCTCGGCACATTGTCAACCTCAGGCTGACCGGGCATAGCAAGGCATAGCAGTGGCATAGCAAGATATGGCAGCATAACACTCAATGAACATGTTCCAAACAAAGTGCGTTTGCGCATGTTTGCCGGTTTATCGATTTTCCTAAAGTTTATCGGATTTCACAACTGCCCAGGAGCCATCCATTGCAGCCCTTGTCATAGAGCCCTCCGCAGTTGTGATCTGAACTGCATGCTGACTCTGCCGCATCTGGGGTTTGACCATCCGAAGTTTGGTGCTCCGAGTCACACCTGAGAGCTGGCTTGAGTTCACATGCGCTTTCTGTTGGAAAAGATTGCAAAGTCTTCCATGTCGACATCTGCTAAACTAAGTTTCAAGTTCCTTAAGTTCCTCAAGTTCCTTAAGTTCCTTAAGTTCCTTGCCTCACTCCGAGCTTCTTTTCGTAACCAAATGCAGTGCTTTGCTCACCTCAACGAGAGCATCAAAATCACGGAACCCATGCACTTACGCTAGAAATGATGGCAGTCTTCAATGACCAACAAGAAGCCTTGCAGCAACTTGCAACGAATTGGGTTCAGTATATCTTGTCTGTCTTGTGCACTGTCCCTAGCAGCTTGGCTCCTCACCTGTCTCGAGTAGGGAGGCAACGAGATTGTTCCTTTGCACAAATATCTCATTACGTGTGCGCTGTCGCTTCCCACCAGCACAAGTTTGGCTGCAACTGCTCCAGTCATTCCAAGAGGACAACTGGCAGTCCATACCTGCACGGTTTAGGATGGTTCACCATTCCATGTCCCAAGACGAACACTCCATACTCATAAAGAACCTTATGACCTGGGAATACAAGAGCCATCAAAAAAGGTTGGCAGATGGCATAAGGATTGAGGGCGGATAAGGGGTTCGGCACATAGAGCCTTAAAATAACATCCTGAAAAACTTGAGTTCCGAAGAGGGAGTTTAAAGTCTTGTGAGATTCCAAGGCCATGCTTTGCCGTGAACAAAACGCCAAAGACTTGTTTGCGAACATCTGGAACCTGTGAGACTTTGAGAGCATTGATAGAAAATGAGGAAGCCGGAAACGACTGGAAATATAGGAGGAATTCAGGCTATAGATGCTTGGTACTTCGGAAACTTTGAGTACTCTTTGCAGTTTGCAAAAGAAATGGAGGACACAGAACGGTGTCCAATTTGAAGCGGAAAAGATGCCAGAGATCTCTGCAGGAAAGCTGCAGAAGTTCGCACAGCTGCGCGACTCTGACCTCAGACCACACTTTCACACAAAAATGACGCGAAAGACAAGGAACGGAAACGGAAAGAGGCACAACCATGCTGAGAAACAAAGTGGAGGATCGGACCAGATGTGTTTCAACGGGCAGAAGCAAACATATCAAACTCTCAAACTCAAACGTATCACTGAATCACCTTGAATCGCACCATACATATTCCTTTCGTTTCCGTGAAATTTTGCTACGCTTTGCAACTCCAAGCCACAACGCACCACAGCTTGCTCCACCATATGCTGCAGGCTTTTGGATGATCCGACTGCGATTCTGCGTGCCATTACCTGGACCAAGACGTAGACGTAGACAAAAAGGAGGTGAAAGTCAAACCGCGTGAGAAATTGAACATCAAAAAGGGAGCAAAATCATCAAATCATCCAGCTAAGGCATCAAGCTAAGCAGTCGGGGAGACACTAAAGAGGGACACATGGCAGAATCCAGTCAAAGCATCTAGCAGAGAAACATCGAAGCAAATGTAAAGAAATCAAAGCAAACATGGCAAAATCATGAGGTTGTGGCATCTAGCACGGCCGTCTGGCTATTCTTTTTGGAAATCAGAACCCCTCACCTGCAAACCTGTTTGGGGACAAAACTCGCGGAGGAAAAACAATCATTCACAGAAATCAAGATCACACCAAACTCTATTAGTAGGGGCAGGAAATCCAAGACTGGATGTGTTGCTGGAAATCGCCAAAGTTGCAATATGGCTCACAGTCTGTCCAGCGTGACCAGTCGCTGGTTTCGCAGTCAGCTGGACAGAACTGCGTGTTGCAAGCCTCTCTCAGGCAAACACACCAGCAAACTCAGCAAACACAAAGATGTCATAACAGCAATAGCAATGTTGTCTCAAACATCTCACCTTGCTCGCCTCATGAGACTCGCACCAGAAACACTTGTAACTTGTAACCCCAACAACTCCAATTGTAGTTACTTGGCAATTTTGCTCTGGTCCGTGGCAAATGATATTCATTGCATGCATGCACTAAATTCAATATCCGTGGCAAATGAGACAGATTTATTGGTGAAGACTTTTCATTTTTGGTGAAGATTCACCTGGAGAGTCAGGCAGCATTCACGAGTCTCTTTGTAGAAACTACAGTTCCCAGAAATGTAGCAGGTTACCACGGTTACAATTCCCCTCCATTTTTTAAGCATGTACCCACCAGGATCTCAGTGATCTCCGATTCTATTTTCACCCTTGAAGTCTCGGACTTTTAAAGTACCAAGTCTGCCAGCTCAAGGAGCTCTATGCTCGGCTCACGAAATGCCGAGCCCCAAGTGCACCTGCATTTCGCTGCTGTTTCCTGTGCACTTCTCGCCAATCCCCTCGGCCTGGAAGTTTCAAAGTAAATCTAAAAAACATTTCTTTGGCGCAAAACTGACGTCGCTTCGGAAGCAAAGACTCGACTCAAACTTGGAGGGCCACCTGGACAGCAATGTAGCGGTTGCGGCTCTGGAGGCCCCCTTCACAGCTGGAAGAACAGGTATCCCAAGCGCTCCAATCTGACCACCTGTCCAGATCGATTAATTTCCTCTCGAAAATCATGAAGCGTGTTGAAATTCAACTTTCTACGCATTGACACGCCCTGCTGCGCCTGCAGTCAACGCAAATCTTGCTGCAAAGCTTCTGTTCGACAGTCTCGCCACAAGGTTTTCCACCATTTTTTGCCTCCTACACGGAAAAAGAAAGAAAGAGTAAGTCTAATTGCTTTGCGGATTATCAGAGGTGTGCGAAAAACAGAAAGTACGAACTGAAAGGCAAATGCCTTGCAAAAGTGCAATCTATATCAAGGCACCTTTTTCTGTGAGGGATATTGTTTTTTGTGTAAGATAGTCATGTTCCTTGCTGAAAATGCCGACATGATGATGCCAGTCAGTCCAACTTGGCTTTCAAAAGCTTCGGGGGTTATGTGTATACATGTTATATACATCATATTTCATGATTCTTATATACACACAAATATTAGATATAGTAATATCAGTGTGACTAAAAGTCACGGAAAGCTTGGTTGAAGTTTCTTGCCTGTGTGATGCGGCGACTTCGGGTTTCAGTGCCATTGCAGGAGTCACAATCTCCCCATCCACTCCAATCGCCCATCTCACAATCGATGGGGCAGAGCTCGACGTTGCAGTCCTCGAGCTGCAGCTCTACGTTTCGAAGGTTGTATCGAATGTATCGCAATATATCGGAAAGTATTGGCAATTATTGCAATCTGCAATTACAAACAAAAGTGTTCTTGGTCCAAAGCTGTGTTCTTTGCTCAACTTCTTCCACAGTTGATGTCCGTTCAGCCTGTGCCAATCTGTTCCTCTGTGCCTGCCACTGACTACCAGAGCAGTCCTCTACTTGGTCAGGGCTTCCTTTGCATATTTCGCCGCCACCAACCTCGACCTTCTTATAGGTGCAAGAGCCGGCCTGCCAAGATCCAACTCAAATCGCCTGGTCGCCTCCACCTTCGTCTACTTGGCAAATCTTTCCGAAGCTTCACGGTGCGCCTCGGTGTCATTGCCGAAGTCAGCGTCGCACAACACGGCGGTGCCAAGGCAACCAGCATCATAGAGACCTTAGTCCAATTGCCATGACATGCCACTCATGTTCCTGTGAACCGACCTGAAACGTTGATACTGATACTCGATATCGTTGATGAGCTAAGATCCTGTGGATATTCATGGCACCCACTTGGATATTCACTTGGGACTTGCAGGACGATAGAACTTTCTACCCTTGTTTGCCATGGCTGCCTGACACCTCTGTATATTGTACCTCTACGTGCACATCATGTAAAAATGGAGAACAAAGGCGCTGCCAAGTCAACCAAGATACCACCACAGCTTGGATCAGAACTGCAAACTGTTTTTGCCTCCTTCAGGGGCAACTTCTCTCCCCGCCTTGGTCCGCAGTGCAACATGCGTCAATTAAAAAACCCTGGGAGTCTGGGATTTCCCAATTTGTTTCTCTGGGACAAGGCGCTGTTTTGTGCACTTGAAGTTCCTCTTCATCTCGTATCCAAAAGTCTGTGTCCACTGCTCCTTACGGTAGCTCTTGTGGCTGGTCTGACCTTGCAGTCGACAGTATGGGACTCATGAGTCAGATTTCTGATGCAAGGAAAAAGAAATATACATTATATTATATTATATTATATTATATTATATTACATTACATTATATTATATTATATTATATTATATCATATTATATTATATTATATTATATCGTATTATATTATATTATATTATATCATATTATATTATATCATATTATATTGTATTATATTATATCATATTATATTATATCGTATTATATTATATTATATTATATTATATTGTATTATATTATATTATATTCTATTATCCCATATTATATTATATCATATTATATTATATTATATTATATCATATTATATATATACCCGATTTCCTGGTGCATTAAATGAACACTGATGGGGGCACATCACTATACATCACTTACATACAGCACATCTGGCCTCGCGGTCAAACGTCACATTCGCCGACACTCTCCTGAGTTGACTGAAAATACAAAGATTTGACTCTCAAAGCTAGAAGATGCTAAAGAAACAGCTTGCGTCGAGCACTAAAGCTTTATTGATTCTTGAGCTTTGTAGGCTTGCATGCGCATGAAGCAAGCCGGCCAATTTTCAAGTCAAAGTCGCATTGAACTTGTTGCACGCAACGCCCAGGTTGACTGAGAAGAAGCGACATCGTGGATCTGAGGAGCAAGTTTTCGCGCAAGCTTCGGAGCTGGAATCCTGCAGCAAAACTGATAACCGTCAGAACCTGACTCTGAAGTTTTCGAAGGTATTGCCTTTGCATTTCAATTTTGATCGAGCTTTCGGCAGCACTCTGGAAACAAATCGGCAGATTCTAGTAACGTTTTGTATCGATCGCCAACTTGCCTTGGTTGTCTCATAAAAGTCTTGGCATTGCCCAGGCCCCAGCAGAGTGTAGCCAGGCACCAGGGCGCTGGCAGTGCCTGCAACAGAATCATAGGCAACAAGCGGGTCCAAAACCCTTGCAGCGAAGAAAAAATATTCAACTTTTTACTTTACTTGTCCACACAAACTGCTTGCAGCCACTTAGCTGAGAAAGTGCATACTCGCAACTTGCAAAGACTATATATTATACTTGTCATCTCATTCTAGCAAACTTGTTCTTGCGTCATCTCCTGTCAATCCCTGTCATCCGTTTTCAAGTGTAGAAAAATATCGAAAGTATCTGAAAGTATCCGTTTTTTCATCTGAATCGCTCCACCCAACTTTCAATGCCATGCGGCCATGCCTCTCAGTTGAAAGCTCTGGTCCCTCTGGCGGCTCTTCTTGCCACCTACGAGATTCGATCTGAGCGGTTTCAGATTTGGATTCGAGAGATTCACTTAGACTTTTGTACATCCTGCCTGCACAACTCTTGGAGCAGTTGGTGAAGTCGGTCCAATCCGACCATTTGCAGTCTACGCCTCCGTTTTTCCGCAAAGCAAATCACGCGAATCACACTTTGGGTTCTAGCGTAGTTCAGCTTAGCAACAGTAGTGGCTGCAAACACGGGTGTCATCTAATTCAGGGCAAGGCTGTCCTGAACAAACAAGTCGATCAACATTGTATCAAGGAGTCAGGCTGAGCAAAATTGCTGAAATGTACTTCAAATTCCTTCACAAACATTGTATGGATACAAAACGGAGAAGAAGTAGCTTCCACAGCTGGAGATTTGGCAGAGTCTGCTTCCAAAGATAGACAGTAGACATACAACACACGGCATGCCATGCTGTACAAATGTACATATGTCACTGATGAAAGAAAGTTGAAAGAAAAAGACAAAGACATCGTCGGCCATCTTTGAAGTCACCGAAAAAGACATCCTCCAAAGCTGCTCTCGACTGTCACGGTGCGGCTCCTGAGAAATCTTTCGGGTTTTCGGATTTGACACAAAATGACAACAAGTCTTGAGACTTTGCACAGTCCGAGTCTTGGTGCTGGGGGAAATTGCTCCTTGTCTGTGTGCCCAAGCAATAGGGTTTGCACCCTGACCAGCTTGTCCAGTCTGCCACAACACAATCTTTGGGGCACTGCTGATTGTGGCAGACTCCTCAGTGATGGTTAGAATTGCAATACGCAATACGGCGGACGAAAGAGGAAGAGGCACATGTAGTATCATCATCAAGTGTTTTTGAATCTTGCTCAAAGATTCATGAATTTCACTCAATCTTCTGTCTAGAACACTAAAAGGCAGAACAATTCGCATTCTGCCATCCCACCCACGTAACTCACATGCCACGGGACTCTCTTCCTTGGCGCTGCCCTCGCAATCCTTTCCCCCGTTTGCCTGCCAGAAGTGATTCAGCTTTTTGAGGGACTGACTTGGATGCAGGACACTCAGGATACCTTGCTCGCTACAAAATGACCTCTGAACCTGAATGCGCCAAAGATTAGCAAAGGATGCGACATACTTCTTTGCCCCCGCAGCTTCAAAATCTTGGCTGTCAGCACCTTTTTCACTCCTAGTCCACAAACAATATGAAAATTTTACTTCTTACAACCTGGGTTTCTCACTTCTGGTGGGCACAGCCCCAAGAATATTGTGGAAATTCCTTGTGTTCAGCTGTTTTCGGTTTGGCCTCCGGAATTTTCACCGCCCGGCTTCTCTTTTTGGTGCCACCGCCGCATGTGCTGGAGCATTGGGTCCAGGCATCCCATGCCTCACGTTGAAATGCAGAAACGAAATCGACAAGAAATTCAAGAAATGCCATACAAAAAATGAAATCAAGAAAGATATGTATATATTATGCACAGATAACACATCTACATTAGTCTACCTCAGGAAACAGATATGACTCGAAAAAAAAACAAAGTACTATCTTGACTTCTCTAACAAGGTGTCCTACCTGTGGATGAGGACTTAGAGGGTTCCCGTGCTGCCATGTAGATGTCTGTCAGACGAGTCAGACGAGTCAGATGAGTCATATGTCGTATGCTGAAAGTCTGTGACCAATTTCGGCTCACTGCAGCGAAGAGACGTCCCATTCACAGTCCACTGTGCAGGTCTGGCGGGATCCGGGATGCACAATGCAAACTTGAAAATTGAAGTGTGCAGGATGATATGATGCAGAAAAAATAACGTGACTTTCACTGGACACGAAAACAAAAACAAAGAATAGAATCAGAAGCTCTTGAGAATCTTTACTGAATATTTTAACCTCAACTTGTAGGGTATAACGCTAAGATGGCACACTGGTAACACTCACTCAGATGGCACATGGATCAGTTTAAAATCCCGGGTCCCCGATTTTTACAATAATGCATTTAGAACACTAAGACGTCACATGATGGTGGATATCGCGTACCATCTTAGTGTTATCTTAGTGTTATGTTCCAAAAAGAAAGATGTGTATATGTATTTATATATAAATACAAAAATACCTAAAAAGAAATAGCTATAAATGCGGTGCATCCAAAAAACACACATTTCTCTTTATTTCTCTTCATATTATTCTTCATTTTTTTTGATTCCTCTTCATTCCTCGCCATGCATCTTCATTTCCCCTTCATTCCTCTTCATTTACCGTTTTTCCTTTTCATGTTCTCTTCTTTGCTCCTCAGTTGTCTAATTTTCATCCATTGTATCTCGCTGTTTGTTCTTCACAGCGCCATTTTATGCCATGTTGCGCTTCTAGTCTAGGGATAACCCTAAGATGGCACACGCTCAAGGATGGGCATGTGCATCTTACCAAACAATCCAAAAAGTGCCCACTAAGATGCACATGGATATACTTGAGCGTGTGCCAACATAGCGTTATGTCAAGTTATGTCCTATATGTCAAACCTCACCGTTCTTCCTTGGCAACCATCGACCCTTGAGATCGAATCATCGGCCTGGGTGTTGCAGCCACGTTCCTCTGTTGCGTCGCCTGTACAGTTTGTACCTCCGCCCACCACTTTCACCTCCAGGAGTTCTCGAAGTTGAGATCTTTTTGTGCTTTGAAGATGACGCATGCAGAAAAGTTTTGAAGACTGAAGATTGAACACAGGAAGCCTCCACACAGTGTTCCACACAGTGTGCCTGGCCTTCACGCTGCGAGTGCGTTTTTGCGTTCCACCACCACAGGAAGCACTGCATTCGCCCCACTCTGTGAAATTGTCCCATTCACCTTGTGAAAGGAAAGCAGAGCACAACGGACACGGTGTAAACCTTGCCTTGCACAACACGTTCAACTTGCAAGGAAAAATCCTACTTTTCTGGGAGCTTGAAAACGTTGCACCGGAACTCGTGCCATTCGAACATGTAGACAAGTACAAAATCAAAATAAACTAAATGATTGATATTAAATGTATATGCTGTACATGACGCGTTGCATGTTTCTTCCTCCTATTCTTAGCTGCATCTCATGATGATAAGTTGAAATCATGACGGGTCTATTGCTATTGCTGATGTCACGTGCATAGAAGTTCTCCAAGGTACAATCAACGCATTCGTTGCTGCAGCTCTTCGACTGCGTTACCTTGCCACATGGCAGGCCACCATTTTGAGGTTCTTGCAGAACAGTACGGTTCCTGGCCGCTCCGAATCGCTGACGGCAGAGTTCACCGGCTTTAGCAAGGGAGGGCAACGCTTTCGTTCTACAAATGTTTCGCAATTCGCCCAACATATGTGAAACTTGGCTCAAATTGTGCTTCAGGTAGCAGCAAAAAACCCTTCAGATTGGGGTCTACCAGGCATAAAGTAAAGCAAGCTAAATGGTCCTGTCAAAAACAAGATGG